>JAPXFQ010000036.1:125000-288638 GCA_028564705.1 Apricaphanius iberus | reverse complement strand
CAGCAGGAAGGAAGAGGCTGTTGTATTACTTGATGGTTGCAACCATAAAAGGTTGTATATTGAACATTTACATAAAAAGCGATATTGAAAGAAAAAAATACATCCACTGGGCTTTAAGGGGGCGCAGAATGAAAGTACAAGATTTCCTTAACAATTTATATGTGCATTAAAATGTAAAATGCACATTTAAATCGGGAACGACGGTGATGTTATGATTACATCTTAACAGTGTTGATGGTAATTTCACTTCGCTTAGCACAAGTCAGGTGTCTGCTGTAACACTAATGTTTTAACAAGCAGACCCTGCATCTGAATCCGTAGTATTTACTACATGCTACGAAGTAACTACTACACGACCGTTGATGTAGGAAATACTACGTAGCAAACGAGCGAGTACTAGGCATGAAATCGGACATATTGCTCCACCATCTTACGTGTCCTTTGACCCGGATGTTTACATTACGTCGCCTGTGGTCCCGTTAAACAACAACTTATCCACTTAAATGTTTAATCAGTTGTCAAAAAACAATTACATTAATCAGCAACATCGCTACACTTTTATACGTTTATACGCCGAAATTACGGCAGTGCCAATTGTTGAAAATTTCAGTAGCCGAGGTCAATCTTCTTTTACGATTTCGGGACTTCTGCTGCATTGCGGGATAACGTAGCGTCCATCGGCTGCTTACTGTGGCGGTAGTACACATCCGGGAGCTTTATGCCTACTACTCCAATCCATACTTGAGATTTGGATCCACTACATCGCTCGCTTACTCTCTTTTGCCTGCTACGTAGCAAGCGTAGCAGAGAGTATCTGTTTGTGCAACAGCTGCAGAACAGCCAATCAGATTGCTAGATTTAAAAATCGTTGCTTTAGAGCGATTCAGCCAACGGCAGTTCTTCTCTGAATAGTAAATTCTTTCGACAACATGAACTGCAGAGTAGTTTTCAAAAAATTTAATGCAACATGTAAAAACGTGCAAAAAGAGAATCACAGACAGAGATGGCACAACGTCCAACTTTTTTGGACATGTAAATATCGGAAATAAAAGGTCATTTGCAGGTCATTTGCAGCTTCTTCGTCACAGGCTCTCCAGTTCAAGACGTTCATGGTCTCGTCTGAATCAGCAGAAGTCATTCTGATTAAGGAAAAGAATCACATGAACCACATAAAATATCCAGATAAACATCTTAGTAATTTAACAAAAAAATCTAATTGGACTGGCATTTTCTGTTGGAAATACCCGATTCTAAATAAGCTTCAGGTGTTTGTTTTTTTGAAAAACATATTTTTTCTTGCCAATTTCCGACTTTAGGTAAAAATCGAAATATCATATTGAAAAATACATCACCCGCATTCTTTTGTAAATTATCTTTAATCCTTAGGAGTGAGTCTTTCAAATTATAGTTCAAAGGAAGAATATTTTTATAAGATTAATTAGATTAAATTAGTTAGATTTATTAAATGTAACTGTACTTAACATAGACATCATTTTAACCGGGGACGCAGGGGACATGTCCCCAGCAATATTAATGATTGGCAAGTTTGTCCCCACCAAACCTGATGCAGAAATTCTTTACCTGCACTGATCTAATAGCCATTTATGATCCCAGCAAAGTTTCCGCATCAGTATCAGTACAGAATTCTCTGCAGTAAATGTCATGTTTTAAAAGACTAGTAGTTAGCTAACGGGCGGAGTCCTGCAATGTCACTGGTACCCATTTCAAAATAGAAAAAAATACAGTTATATATTTCTCTTGTTATAATGCGGTCAATCCTTTGCTGCTTTACTTTTTTGTATTTCTGGAAAAAGTGTGTGGAGATGATTTTTGCAGCCTTAAAACATAATAATTGGAGAAAAGTTGGAAAGAAATCAAAAAGGAAAATAACTTAAAACATTAGTGAAAGTAAATTATAGTGCAGTGAATTATTAGTCTTTTGTTGTTTGGATACTGCTGCTGAAATGTATGTGTGGAGAAAACAAACACGGTCCACAGTCCCTGGATTTACCTTGATTTCTCATTTCAGAATCGCTGAAAGAGCTGGATGGATAGCTACAGCATTGCGTCATCAGCCCAACTTTGGGAAATATTCCCTGCTGCTGCCTCCACCAAAACAACATATGAACATTTTCCTCTTTGGGACTCTTAAAACACAACAAGTTATCTCCGCTCGCATTAAATCAACTTTCCACCTGAAGCAACTTTTTGCGGATCACCCACATTGTTCTTTGTGCTACGGTGTGGATTTTAATAAGTCATCCCAACCGTCAGCCTATCGGTGAGGTTTAAAAAGGAAAACAGTTCAACCTATGGCTTTCAACTTGTATTGATTTAATAAAGATACGATTTTCACCATGTTTCTACACTGCAGTGCATATTTTAATGAAACATGAAACAAATAAATACTTAGAGACTAAATAAATATTTAATAACTGTCCCCAGCAATCCCCAAACAGCATTCAAGTTTATAATTACGTCCCCGGCAATTTTAAAAATAAACTGACGCCCTTTGGTACTTAAAACCAAAGTACAACATCGAGGTTTGAGTTCCTAACTTTTCCTAAATTCTCCAAGTTGTACCTGTTTCCAATAAATAAGGATTTTAAAAAGAACACATGGTTAATAATTTATATTGAACATTAAACTGCAATATCGTCTTTTTTTTTTTTTAAATGACTTGAAATGAGTTCAAAATCAAGGTTTAAGACTTGGGCCGACGGCTGCTGCTTAACACTTTGAGCTAACGCACAAATACGTGATCCGATTAGTCGACTAATCTATAAAAATAATTACTGATTTGTCGATTATTAAAATAATCGTTTGTGGCAGCCCCTGCTTCCATGTTCGCTACTATTGGAGAAAATGGAGATGCCACGGCGCAGCACAATCTGATTATCCCACGTCTCACCTTTTCAGCAGCTTTTATACATCATACTGAACATCATGAAATATTTAATTAATTTAACGCCGTTTCAGTCATGTTCTTCACATACTGGGTCTATAACGTGTGTGAGCGCCAAGTATTCACTGGGGAAATGGTTTTGTGATAGTTTGGGGTGGGATCGGTTCCACCGCATCTAAAAACAACAAGAAAGCAGCAGCAGAACTGAAACTTTTCACCTGTCGGCCGCCTTGCATGGACTTATGGAAGGTTTATGTCTGCTGAGCAACCCGTGAACACATTAAACAGTGGAAAGGATTCGTGTCTTTGTGGGAAGCTTTCTGTTTGCTGTTTCTGGTGGAGATTCTGTGCTGGTGAATGGGTTCATGACAGGAAAATCCAGCTGAAAACAGGAGTAAAAGGTGCTGAAGCTGCTCTTTTTTAAAGTCAGCCGTCTGTTGCTGCTACTTCAGAGTGAATTCAGTAAAACGCTGGAGGGTCAGTGGAGAGGAACTTCTCTGTCAGGGAAAGTATAAATGTTTAAGTGTGTTTGTGTCTCGGGGCTTCGGTGAGCGTTCAACCTGCTAGACGTTTTAAACGTTTCTTTGGGATCGGGACTTCATTTGTTTCGTTCTTCCTTTCTGCAGACATATGCAGCTCTCAGAGTCTCTTATCTGCTGATTCATGCCATAAATCATTTACATTAAGAACATGACTTATACAGCATTACATTCGTGAAATATTTCATGAGGTACACCGTGGTGTGTAAAAGCTCCCCAGTTGCAAAAGAAGGTTAGATACGCAAGTGAAACAATCACATCCTCTTGTTTTATCGAACGTTTGAAATTTGGTTTCCACAACAATCAGTGTTTAAATGCTCCTTTTTGTCTATTTAAACCAAAAGAAAGTAAGCAGGTTGTATCAAAATAAACATTACAGGTAGTTATAGAAGTGGATTTTACTGTAACATATGGACATTTTGGAATTAAAGATATAAAAACGAACCACAAGGGACCATTAACTGGTTAGGGAACGGATATAAAATGGCAGCTGAAAGCAAGTACCAGCGTCTCTGAAGCCCCGCCGCTCATGCGCCTTAGTATCAGCGGAATGAAACTGAAAAGCAGCAGCAGTAAAAAAAAGATTGGCATTGATGAAAGTGTGAAAACTTGATTGAGACTTCATTTTTTTATTGCAAATATTTTGAATGGCATTACATATTTTTTTCCACTTTCAATTTTTATTTAACTTTCAATACAGGAATTTTCGCTACATTTATTTCAGATTCAAAATTCAGGTTTTCGGTTACAATTATATTTTTCAGTGCTAAATTTTATTTTCAGTGCCAATATTTCTTTTTAGTTTCTCAACCCGATACCGTCATGATCCCATAGAAAATTCGGCAAAGATTGATTTACAACTAACAACTTCATTGGAAGTGTGCAAAAACATTCTGAGGTCTGGACTTTTCATTTTCATTACAGATTAACCCAGAGGGGTGAATCAATGTGAGATGGAAGGAAAATAAAACCCTGAGTTCATGTTTCTACATCTGAGACTGACTGGATGGAGAACATTGGTGTTTTTGTCTTGCTGCTACCTCACCAGACGATGGAGGAAGAGATTAGACTCTCCACAACAGACTTGTAGAAGGTCTTCTGCATCTTGCAAACCTTGAAGGACTTAAACTTCCCCCAGAAGTCCTGTATTATTTCTGCAGGTCTCTGTCTTACATTGAAGGTCGATACCATACCGATACTTGGATCTGAATACTGCTAATACCGAGTACCAATGGCGATATTTCTACCACATAAAAATGCAATTCGAAGACAGGTGTTGTTTTATTCTCCTCTTGTTACAACAAATGCTGGTGAATTAATATGAATAAAAATGACAACATAACTAAGTTTTCGAATGAAAAGAAAAACCCGGCAGAGTTTTCACTTTTTAGCTATAGGTTCATGGTATTGGTTATCAAACCAAAAACCGATATGAGATTCCTAATTCTAGTATTGGTTCATCCCCAGTGAAAAGCAATGGTGAGAGTACAGTCCCCTGTGGTGCTCCTGTGCTGCTGACCAGCTGGTTTGACACAAACTCTGGTCTGTTTTTCAGGTAGTCACTGATCCAGGTGATTGTTGAGGCCTCCACCTGTGCTTTCAGGAGTTTCTGATGAATCAAATCGGGCTGAATTGAGTTATTGAACATGATTCTCACGGTGCTGCCTGATTTGTCCAGAGGAAAGCGGGTTGGTTGAAATGGTTGGATGATGGCAACTTCACTTCCAACTCCACTAAGCAAACTGCAGGGGGTCCTGATAGATTCTAGTTTGCTTACTCAGGTACAACAGGAGTCTCTCCAGGACCGCAATGATGTGGAAGGTCAGGGCGACACGTCTGTAGTCATTGATGACTGATGGGGGAGTTTTCTTTGGAACCGGAACAAGGCAGGATGTCTTCCACAACACTGGGACCTTCTCCTGGGTCAGGCTGAGGTTGAATAGGTGCTGCAGAATCCCACAGAGCTGCTCCGCACAGGTCTTCAGGTATGACACGGTTTGGGGACCAAAATTAAGAGTACTTATCTTCCGCAGGATGCTATTTCCATTCCAAAGCCAACAACTGATCTGACTATTGGTCAGCATTGGTAACTTAGAAGGAGGCTCGCTGGTGTTAGCATTGGAGAGGCTAACAACTAGCATTGTCTTATTGCTTACAACTCTGAATTCTATAGTTCCATGCATGTAAGTTTATAAGAGATGAAAGGAGAGGAATCCAGTTCTTTACGTTCATTAAAACAGATCAAATATTCAGTTTACAGAGCGATACCTCACCCTTCTTTGACCACCATTTTTTTATAGCTTACAACATCTTTACAATATCTGGGCGTTAACTTTGTCTCACATTCAACTAATCATCAACATTACCATACATGAGGTGTTAATAAAACTCACAGTTTCATTGGTCCGTCACAAATTATGTTACATATTAACATAATGGGAGATGTTTTTCTCCAGCCAACAAAATTGATAAAAAGCAGACCGGCTGAGATGAGGATTTTGTTACCTTGCAAAGTTCCCAACAAAAGTTTAAGGAGGACATTACTTATCTGCTACACCATAAAATACTTTGAACTAACCCCCCTGACATCTGCTGTCACAGTTAGGAACTTCTTCCTGCCAACATACAATGGTTTCTGTTCATCTTCTAGAACCCTCTCTACGCAGAGCTATAACTCATGAAACAAGCCTTCATTTTGAGCAAAGCCTTACTTTCTTTAAACTCGGCATGCTGCATGTGACAAAACAGTTTGATTTCAACATACTGAAGTTATTCTGATGGTATGATTGTTGACGGGCATCAAAAAATGTCTAGCGCCACCTCTGGGTTGAACTGCCATGTTTGCGTACCTCATTGCCGCACGTAAAGTGACCCGTTTCCAACACGTGGATATTTTATCTTCACTCTGCTGCCGTCATCTGTGACGGCGCTTTGCGTCTTGTTCACCGTTCGCTGTGGTGCTGGTTTTTGTCTCAGCTGCTGGTGGTTTCTAGCTCCCGCTGTCATCCGTCATCGAGCTGTGGTGCCTTGCTCATCAACGGTCTATTGACTCTTCTGTTTGGGTGTCATCCAGCTGCCCGTGTGAATCAGACATAAATCTGGTCCTCTGGGCAGACCGGAGGGCGCGGCGCGGTGGGGGTCTGGACTCGTCGTCCACTGAAGTCCAGTAATTGGATCATTCAGCAAAGATGACAGCGCACAGAGGAGGGCGCCGTACATCTGGGAGCCGGCTGGATGTTCAGCCAATTTAAACACTCCAACAGAGAGATCATTTGTTGAGCTTTTGATGAAAAGCTCCTCTCTGGAGTCAGTCCGGCCTGATGTCGCATGTTGCTTTCATTTGTTTTGCCTTCAGCTCACTGTAATCCTGATTCAGTCCCAGAAGCAGCATTCATGGAAGGCCAAAACCTCTGAGAACAGCAGAAGTGAGGATGTGCAACCTTTTACTGTGCAGAAAACACGGCTGCTGTTCAGATTGGGCGTCCTCTCCTCTGGGCTTCCAGGAATTTAAGATGGGAACGTGGATCCTCGTCCTCTGGAATGAAACCCGCTGAAAACCTCCATCTATGGGTACAAAAATGAACAAAGTTGAAGCAGACCCTTACAAAAAAGTACTACATGCAAAAATGATTTAAGTATCGTAATTTTAAACTTCACATTAAAAGTAAACTGAAAGTATACTCTCTTAAGTTTAAAATGAGCATACTTAAAGTATACTTCCATATACTACTTTTTGGTAAGGGAACATATAATTAGCAAACCTTATATCACGTATGCTTGGCTGTTAAAAAAAATAGGGATGCAACGATGCCACTTTTTTCAAACCGACACAATGCCGATACTTGGATCCGAGTGCCAATACTTCCGCCACACACAAAAAATACAATGAATTAGAAGAGAGTTTTTTTTTCTCTCTTCTTGTGATTAGATCATTACAAAAGCAATAAAAATGACCAAAGAGACAAAATTACTAGTGAAAATGTACAAATTCCTGTAAATTATTTCAGAATTCCCACATTTTAAGTATCGGTTTATGGGATTTGTTAACTAACCCATACCGATACGAGTACATTAGATGGTATCAGCCATGATACAACTATCCGTGTCACTTCATTCCTACTAAAAATATAATAAATAATAATAAATAATAATAGTTCATTTTATTTCAGACAGTATTACACTTAGATCTGTTTTCAGTGGACTATTCTCTATACTGCAGTGACAATTCAGAGACCAAGGTTACGTTTCACTAGAAATCTTTGGAGCCAAATAAAACAAATCTATGTTTGTCACGTTTAAATTGTTTGTAATTAGGATTAAAAATGGAGAAAAAAAGTTCAGCTCCTGGGTCAACTGTATCTCTTCGAGTGTCGGCCTAAAACATAACATTCAGTATACTTCATAGTATGTATGTGTGTTGGCAAGAATCAGGCGATGCGATATGTATCACGATACGATGAGTAATACTGTATATTGTGACTTTCAAAACTGAATTTAAATGTATCCTAAACGCTCCAACGCCATAACTCAACATAACCAGTCATAATTTTATTGCCAAAATTATTGTGGTGTGTCAGAATTTCATTAAAATGATCTACATAGTGCACTCTTCATTCCTAGAAGTAGACTTAAAGATCGTTACAAGTAAACTAAAAGCAGACCTGGAACATTCAAAGTTTACTTTTCCAAACTTAAAGTGGACCGATTTAGTACAAAGAAGTATAATTGCTAGTAATCTGTTTGTATATTTGTATCAGCGTACTTGGAGAGTAAAACAATACTTGGGGAACTATATTTTCTGTACTTAGGTATTTAATTAAAAGGTTCTCTTTCCAACCGTATTTTTCAGGAGGGGAGTGGAGTTAGCATCCCTCCATGCAGCGCTGCGAGGTGTAACTATAATCTGACAGAAATAAAATATGATCTGCTGTCTACTTGGAGAATCTCCCGGGGGAGAAACGTCTCCTGCCCCTTCGCTCTCTGGTCATCCATTAACCGTATTGATTTGGTCCTCAGCCTCTTCAGGGTCCGGCCTCATTGATGGTCTGTCTGCAGGACATGCAGAGCATCGATAAACAACAATCTGTTTACAGTGGGAGTCGATACGGCTACACTTTATTAAAGAGCAACCAGCCGGTGATGAATCGTCCGTGATCGCTGCAGCAGGACGCTAATGAAGAGCCATCTGGTTAAACTTTCACTGCTGCTGCTGCTGCTGCTGATGACCTGCTACAGATCTTCACCTGGAAACACCTGAAGTGGGCCAAACGAACCGGGATTCATTCTTAAGCAACTTTATTACGGGAAAATAATGTCCAAACTGCTTCATCCCTTCACTGATTGACGTATGAGGAGTGTCTTTTCTCTTTGAGAACTTCTTCACAATCAGCCTGTAAGGAATCCACTAAAGACGTCTGCATATGGCCGCTGTTTCAGCAGCGAGTTGCGTCAATGAACAGCACAAAAAGGCGACAAGAGCAGCAGAAATAACAACAGATCGACATGGAAGAAGCAAGGCTACTGGACCTCCACTGGTTCCTGAAATGGCCCCACAATCTGCCCTGTCGGCCTGTCGGGACACAAGCATACCGGGAAGGTTTTTAGTCCTGAAAATATATAATATAATGATTATACAGTTGGTAATTTGCTCTCCATTGAAGTACACTATAACAAAACCATTAGATGGGTTGAAAAGTCGCAAAGAGGTTCGAAATTCACTGTCGACTTGCAGTGGAACATGTAACTTAAAGAACGTCCTTACTCCATTAATCTGATTTCCAGACTTGTAAAAGAGTATTTTAAATAAACCAGAAAAAAAAAGAAGACTTGCGGTTTAGCTGGCAAGCAAAAAAAATAAAACGGTGTATATTACGCTATATAAGCTATATAGTACGTGTGTGAGCACTTCCTCACAGCAGTCGGGCTGGACTCAGGAAGGACACCTCCACACACAATCGCTTTCCTCTGCGAAACCGTTCTCCCACTATGGGGAGAATCAATTTTAAAGTAAATTTTAAGGCATGTATAGCCTCTCACTGCAGGCTCACGCATCTTTATCAGGCAGTGCAGCAATCCATGTGCGCTCCTTGCGCCTCCTACTAAGAGTTTGGCTGGTGAAACTAACCCTGCATGCTGCCCAGACTTCAAAATAAGTGCGTTTAACAATACACCCACAAAAGAAACGACTAACCTAAGACATTCTGACTACTTTTAACTGCCAAATAGACACTGGGTTACATAAACACTCCAACTTTTTTTCATCCATAACACATCAATTTTTATTACTAGATCTGGTTAATCCACTGTAACAAAGACGCTGAAAACAGCCACACTTTTCATTGGCGGTTCCATTCGAATTGTTAAAACTAAAAAAATTGACAATCTGCTTTTGAATATCAATACATTGTTGTAACATAAAAATATTGTGATAAATTGGCATATCGATATTTTTTTACATCCCTTATAGGAACCAAGTTCTGGGTTCATGGTTCCTTCCTGAGCTGCAGCAGCAACGGCGGCCCGGCGGATCCCGACACGTCCGTCCGTCCGTCTCCCTCTGCTGCTGCTTTACGAACCTTATTAAGCAAACCGGGAATGGTGCAAATCAACACCAACAAGTCTTCCTTCTCCTCCGGGTTGATGAGTGGCAGCAACCCCAACGTTATGGCAGTAACGATCAAGCGAGTAGTAAAGAGCCGCGCTCTGTGGCGGATTTGAGTGCATTATGAAATGAACGCAGCCCATTGCAGTTAATTGAAGGGCTGTGGGCTGTGCATGAGGATGACAGCAATAGTTCATGATTTATTGTTTTCATTTGGGTAATTCTGCTTCTTCATCTGATGCCCACGGCACCCAGATTCATGCTTAACACAGAGTCACTCTGAGCAAACCTGCTGCTTTATATGGAGCTGTCAGAGAAGAATGACTGACGGTGTTAAAGGTTAATCGTCCCAAATGAACCAGGAAGCAGTTCCTCATTTAAATGAGCCGGTTTTAGAGAACTTGTGTTTCTCTTCTTATTTTTCAGGCTTCTGCTGAGCTGCGGGGAGAAAACAGCTGCAAACCGAGACAGTTTGGACAATCCTCAGATGTTTGTGACTGAATATTCCCTCCGATGAGCAGGAGCTGATGTGCAGATGTTCCCACACTTCATCCTCCACAGAAACATGGTTTTCCATAAAAATGCATCCAGTTCCTCTCGTCTGAGAGTCCATTTCTTCACAACCAGCATCAGGAGATGTCTGATGTCACGCACCCATACGCAAAAACTACAGTCCAATGAACTAAAAACGGAAGGAGTAACCTGTGCATTTATTTCTAAGATTTCTTTCAACTCGAAGTCACTGAATGTGAATTTTTTGCAACTAAATTATTCCGCACACAAGGAAATTATTTGAAGGTGAATTACTTTTACAAATTTTGCAGGCCAAAGTTTGCAGGTGAATTTAAAGTAAAATAAAATCATAAAGGAAATTGCAAAGGGATCAAATTCTGCTTTATAAATTAAACATCTGATTCTAATGAAATAATATATTATTTCATCCGTTCTGATCTCAATTTGCAGACAGTGAATAACAGGAGATATCACCCTTTGTAAAGTTACACACTCAACAGTTAACAGTAATAATTTAGGTTATTTAGCCTGTCATACATGAACAACATCGGGTTCAATTTCAATTTTATATTTTCAACAATGTCACGTTTCCTTTAAATATTTAACTGACTGAGTATTTAGTTTCCATATTGAATATATAACGTGCAAAATAAACATTTAGCTTGGATGTAAATATTTATTCAAAATATTTTCTTTGGGTCTAAATATTTAGTTTACATTTAGAATATTTACTTTACAAATGACATACTTAGTTTATAAACTAAGTATGTAATTTTTACTTAATTTTAATGAGTTAATAACTATCTTATAAACTATTACAACATATTCAGTTTAAATCTAAATATTTACAAGCTAAATATTTACAAATTAAATACATAGATTACCAACAAAATAATTTGTTTTTAAACTATCTAAGGATCTAAATACATATTCAGTTTACAAACAAAATATTTAATTTTTAAATATTATATATATACATTTATATATATTCCAAACTTAATATTTGGTTCACTTCTAAATATTTAGTTATTATCTAAATATTTAGTTTAGAAGGTAAGAATTTAGAAATAAAATATTTTATTTACTAACTAATTGTTCAGTTGGTAAACTATTTTCCAAACTAAATATTTAGCTTTTCAGTCAATACAGTAAGATAAATAGTTACAAATTAAATTAGTAGATTACCAACAAAATATTTAGTTTGTTAACTATTTTCCAAACTAAATATTTAGCTCAGATCTAATTAGCTTATGAAGTAAATATTCAGTTTACAAACAAACTATTGAATTTGTAAACCATTTTCCAAACTAAATATTTAGCTCAGATAAAGATTATATGTTTAGATCTGAAGCGAAATTTTAAAATTGCATTTTTAGATTACTAACAAAATATGTACTTATTTTCAATAATTATTATTTTGCTCAGATCTAAATATTTAGTTAGTATTTATTTTACAAGCTAAATATTTACAAATTAAATATTTCGGTTAAAAACGAATTATTCAGTTTGTAAAATGTTTTCCAAACTAAATATTTAGCTCAGATTTAAATATTTAGTCAACAAAGTATTTAGTTTGCAAACTAAATATTCAGTTTACCAACAATATGTAAGTTTATATAAGTATATTTAAGTTTATAAGCTATTTTCCAAACTAAATTACAGTATTTAATTTGACAAAATAAATAGTCGTTTAGGTCAGACCTAAATACTTATTTTACAAACTAAATCTTTAAAATATTTTGTTGTGGCAGAAAACAGCTGCAAACCGAGGCAGTTTGGAAAATCTCCAGCTGTTTATGACGGAATATTTCCCCCGTCGAGCTGATTTGCAGATGTTCCCCACACTTTATCCTTCACAGAGACGTGCGTCCAGTTCCTCTCGCCTGAGATTTAATTGTGTAAACGACAAAAAAAAAAAAAAAATCTTAGTTTTATGACTAATTGTTGTGATTATGTCTGTTAGGACTGCAGAGTTGACAGTGCAGATGATCAAACAACTGGGATGGAGTGACTCCTTTTTGACGCTTTTTAACCCAGAGCATTTACTGCCCAAACCGGGTCGCCGTCAGGCGTTTATGACCAAACTTTGGTTAAAGACTCATTATTCACCAACACTTCCACGGATCCATCCCGTCGGACGAGAAGCAGTTTTCTCCTCACCTGTCTGGATGTGTCCTCCAGTTTCCATGACTCATTCTGTGAAACCCATAAAACCTGACAGGAGGTGGTTAGACTGACCCTGAGCCAGAGCAGCTAAATTTACTGCAGCAACCTGACGATTTCTCATCATCACAAAGAAAACAACACCTGTGTTCAAAAACCAGCAATCGGATTTCTGATTAGGCCGATAGAGTCGCTTTAATTGGCTCGTTGGAATACGTAAACTAAGGAAGCTGGATGAGGAGAGTTCAGCTTAAAAGATGCTCTTAATGCTGCTTTGTTACGTTTTGTTTGGATGAAAAAAGCTGTAATGGTGTCCCACTTTCCATCTGTGGCTATTTCATGGACAACAATTAGGTTTGCTCCTCATTAGCAGTCCGCGGAGGTCCGTCAGGGTAGCAGAGGGTCCCTCTGAAGCAGCGAGCAGATGGCCGCAGCGCCTGCGGTCACGTTTCATGTCCTCGTCGGAGAGACGACGACTGATGGAGTTTGGCTCAGACGGGAGAACAAATAAAAAAAATGGAAGCTTCATTTCTGCAGGAAGTCACAACGAAACTTCCCGATGCACCAGAGAGGCGAGCCTTCTGAGCGTCTGAACCTCGTCCTTGATCTTTTATTGCTCTCTGAACTATACATTCACACCAGCCCTGTTTCTTCCACTGTAAGTTGAATTCTGATTTGTTCGCCCAGAAACTCTCGTCCACCTAAAAGGTCTCGGTTCGCTTGAAGGGAACTCTGTTGCGGTTCGATTGCACATGGTCAAGAAAAAGTTGTTTTTTTCCAAACTGGACCTTATTTCTTTAGCACATATTAAATTCAGTTACTCACCCAGACACGTTTGGAGCCACTTGGAGTCCGTCAGGAGAAGTTTATATCTAGTCTAATCAGCATATATCCATATAATGGGAGTCAACCAGGGCAGAAGTTCGTCACCTATAATAAGGCATTTTCTGCCCAAAATGTCCAAAGATTTTAGCTTCTGGGTGTTTAAAAGGGTTTTAATGCAACCGATCCAACTTACACCAACCGGCGATTTTAATGACGTTGCAGTCGTCCGTAATTACAGCTGTGGTCTGCGTAGGTTGCAATAAAGGGAGCCTGCTGAAGCTGAACTCAGTCCAGATTGTCATTCAGTTGGTGTAACCTGGAAACAAACAAAATCGAACCATGTTGATGTCTGCAGTAGTTCTGTCTAGGCGACCGCCGTAGAGCACAGAGAGAAAGTCCTGCTCAGACTACTGTAGTGGAAGAACTATTTCAAGATTAGTTCCTTTTTTGAGAATTAGCAATTATTATTAAGAGCAGGAGGGGAATATTCCAGAATGCTGGAGAATCGTGGACCTTTGACCTTCACTGATGCAGCTGGAGGACGTAGCCCTATCTTATTTTGTCTGGCTGGAGCTCTGATATGACACGCACACACTGTTTGCTCTGTACCGTTGAAATAAAAATGCTAAAACTGCAACCGAGGCGGAATCGTCCTTATCCTTATCTACATCTCTGTGTAATTCTGCTATATCAGTACAACTGGGATGGAGCGCGGCGGTGACGTCACTGAAATCGTGCGATGGTGTAGTTTGGTTAAAGCCTCTAAATCAACCAAACAAATAAGCCGATTTGGATGTTGTTATTCCATTAAATGCTCGTTATTAGCGGTTATCACTCCCATTAAATGCCGTCAGACTGTGCCCTCTCTACCTACTAGTAGGTTATCTAGCATTCGTATCGCTGATAACAGCCAACTTTCTGCACGTGTCAAAAATACTTCGTCAGAGTAGCTTATCGTAACTGGAGTTATGTTTTATGTCCTAACCTTAAGGTCACAGAAGGTCAAATATACTTTATTTTAAATGCCTAAACCTAATTTGAAGAGTTTTCAAGCACCAAACGGAAAAGTACGTTTCAGTAGGTAGAGAGGGCACAGTCTGATGGCATTTAATGGGAGTGATAACATCCGAAACGGGTGGTTAAATGAAAAAGTTTTGGGGCAGATGATGCCTTATTAAAGGCGAGGAGGATAACTTTAAAAGCTTTTTCCCGTTTGACAAAGAGCAGAGCGAATGTGAATCACAGCAGCTAAAAAAAAGGGAACCGTTTTGTAATTTCAGGTGTGAATCCACCTAAAAATCACTGAAAACTTATTGAAATACCAACGAGTCTCGTTATCCAGTAAATTATCGACTTTTTTAACGGCTCATTACAGGAAAATCTGGGTCTGTTTCCTGTCCACGTTTCCTGCTTTTTAGGATTTATAGAAGATCTGGTCAGGACTTCATGTAAAGAACAATTTCCCGAAAGAGAAGCTTTAATATTTAGGATGAATTTACAGCACCTCTCGGAAGTGAACGATGATCACTGCTGTCTTAGCACTTCATGCTTCCTGATAGAAAAGCTGGTTGCTGGGGTAAAGTTGAAAATGTCCGCACGTCTGCATCAGCTGTTAAAATGACCGACGGCCTTCAGATTATTCTGTCACTGTTCGAGAAAGAGAAACATCTCTGCTAGTCTCAGGTCTGACGGATGGGTCATCGTCTACGTCACTCCCTGCACTGCTGCGCGTTTGGTCGGCAGAAAGCAACACGGTCGGGTGTTGTAAACGATCAGACGAACAAACAGACGATTAAAAACGCAACAATCCTCGGTCTTGGCTAACAAATAAGCTAACATAGCTAACTGACAACATAACCACAAATAACAATGGCTGGAGCTGGAGTTGTTCAAGTTTGGTTCCGAACCAATTTGCTCACGTTTATAAGAAAATATTCGCTCTACTGTTCATTTTACAATTCAGTTCAGATTAAGTTTTGTAGCTCATATTATTTACAGTTTTTCTCAGTCGCTTCGGTGCTTTTCTCAGATCAGAAAGAAACTTCTCACAACCATTAGTTCAACCTCCACAGTCATTTGAGTTATTTGTCCACATCATCGTAGCAGTTTTCTCGTTCCTTTGAACAAATTGCAAATCCTTTTGGACATGTGGACATGTGTCAGTTACTTTCATACAATTCTCTGCTGTTTTAAAATATTTTCATTTGCTTAAGTCATGTGAGTCAAAATGAAACTTATTAATGCTGAATAGTCAATTCCCTATAAAACTAATAACCCTCATTTCATTTCTTGAGTCATTACCAGTGTTGGGCAAGTTAAAAAGAAATTGTAATATATTTCTCATTACTAGTTACAATGTCAAAAATGTAATATGTTTGCAGTACATATTACTGCCTTAAAAATGTAACTGAGTTACACTACTTTAAGTTACTTTTGGCTAAATATTTTCAATATCTAACACGACTTCTAACCACCGTAACTTATCAGTTTACATTTTACACAAGTGTCACACCACAAATGCTGTATTTTTAGGACTATTTTATTAAAATTAAGTCTCTAGTTCCTTTGCATGCCTTCTATTTAATGGTAATGTTTGTTAAATCTAATCAAAAGAAGGAGCTGAAAGTGTTTATCACAAAGATGGCTGACAAAGATGAGACTCCGATGGTTAGGAAAACGGTGTGAATAATGTTTAAAATGTAGAGTCCATCTTTTCCTCAGCCGTCCTGATTCTCTGATGTTTAAGTTTTGAGCAACAGGAAGTGGATCTTCTTCTATGGTATCCAACTTGATTTGGTCTGTTGCATTGGATGGCAAATGATGAAAAATGATTTAAAAATGCATTTGTAACTTGAGTTACTCAAATTGTAACTAGTTATATATTGCTGTATATTTTGTAAGTAATGCATTACATTATTATTCCTGTAACTCATTACTTTTGTAATGCATTACTCCCAACACTGGTTATAACATACAAAATTGTTGAACTAGTTGTAAAAATCTGTAAAGCTAATTTCATATATTCCTTTATCTTTTTTCCCCCCTGAAAATGTCTCCTTAATTGAACATTTGCTCTCAGGTGAACTTCAGCTTTCACTCAGGAGGAGGTGTGTGAAGCATCACTGTAGTTGTAACCAATAAAAAGCCACTTGGCTGGCGTATAAGAACCGAGCAGGACGTAGTGTGAACCGTTTCTGCAATTCTGTGACACAAAAATGGAACATCAGCGTCGTGGACGAGGGGTGAGAATCCACGGAGGAAAGGGAGAGGTGAAGTACATCTGCAAATTCCTGCTGAAATTAGTGCCACACTTGTTCACCGTGTTGTGAATCACGGCCTCACCATGGCTGAGGCTGGTCGACGAGTAAAACCAAAATGTAGGGAGAACCACTCATCATTCAAACGTTTCGTAGGGATTACAGGCATGTCTAGTAATGGACAGTAATCCAGTAATTTTACACTGCACTGTACTGGTTCCATGCGGTACACTTTACAGCTCTGTATGCGGTTTTTCTCAATTGCCAAAGCACGATTCCTCAAACCTCAGCTTCAAGCACGATTTGCAAAACCTCCGACTCCTCTTGCGAAATCAAACTTTCGCCTGAAAACAGTTTCACCTGTGCTCGGAATCAAACGCTGCTCTCAGATTTTAAACAAATTGCTCAAAATTACATACGTTGTCAAGCGGTAAACAATACACCAAAAAAATAGAAAACACATTGTTCAGAACATATCGTTCTCAGGGAGAAGTACGTTTTTAATCTCAAAGCTAATCTCCTATATTTATGTACTAAGAGCTCAAAATGGATCAGAAATTACGGTTTTGCTCTATGCATTTTCTTCTTTTCTTCCTCCTTGTACCCTTATTTTTACAGTACTGTAACCTGCATCTCAAAAACGTTATTTCTGCGATACTGTAACTCTTGTTCTTAGATATGAACCTGTAACCAGTCGAAATCTATTCGGCAGTCGGTACAGAAAACAAATGGAGAGCACCGTGAACAGCCTACAATGCACTTTGCTACGGTACACAATGAAAGGGACAAAAATCAAAGGATCATTCTTCCTGTTTTGGGCCGCCCTCCTCCTCTTTCTCCTCGTCCCCTATCACACACTTTTCTCCCACCTTCAGCGACATGTTTGCTCTCTGAACTGGTTTATATTGGTTTGTCACATCATTTGAAACAAGTGAAATCGATTTTGACTCATTGTGTTCAATCAATGACATCTGTGTGATGTGTTACGTGTAGTTGTTGCCACATGTGTGCACCAGTATGGATGACATGTGCGTCAGAGCGCAGAAAGTGTTTAGAGTTTTATTAAACCATGTGAAATGGTTTAAGGTGTTGACAGCAGACTGAACGGTTCGCTTAATGACTTCAAGCAACTGAGAACTTTCTTCAGCCAATGGATTTGAGTGTTTTAGCAACTGAGAAAAACTGTATTCACAGTAAGGCAAGGCGATTTTATTTGTATAGCACACTTTCAACACAGGGCAATTCAAGGCGCTTTACGTATGATTAGAATACAAATGAAGCAGTAACAATAAGAAAACACAGGTTTAGTTCCTTAACTGATCTTCCTGAAGAAACCTCACAGTTTTTAACTCAAGAAAGCATTTACAGTAATTAAGACAATCATTTTTGTGACGATTAAAAACAAGCAAGTAAAAACAGTTACTAATAAGCGAGCCTAAATAGGTAGGTTTTAATTTTAGACTTAAAATAGTTCAGCGTCTCTGCAGCTTTGCATTCTTCCGGTAGTTTGTTCCAGATATGAGGAGCATAGAAACTAAAAGATGCTTCTCCATGTTTGGTTCTGGTTCTGATCAGGAAACTAGAGCTGGAGGACCTGATTGGTCTGGATGGTTGTAGATCCTTGTAGAGGTTGTAGATCCTGATGGCCGTGGCTGTTATTTACACCAAAATTGTAGTTTTTTTAGTTAAATTTAGGAATGTTTAATAATTGTGATTAAGTACGATTATTTGAAGGCTATCAGATAGATAGATAGATTGATAGATAGATAGATAGATAGATAGATAGATAGATAGATAGATAGATAGATAGATAGATAGATGATAGATAGATGATAGATAGATAGATAGATAGATAGATAGATAGATAGATAGATTTCTGTCATAAATTCATCAAACATTCATTCACATTGATTTACCTTTTTTTGTTTGTTGCTACTCTTTGGTTTATTCGAGTAAACAAATATTAATCCTTTACCTTTGAAGTTCTTCCTTCTTCTCTTCTTTTCCTGGGTCTCCTGTTCATGTATGGGTTTCTACGTGTCTTGTGCTCCATGACGTCGGCCTCAGGAATTAGATCCGGCCGCAGTCGGTCGCTCCTTGCTGGGTCTCAGCCTGCAGCACATTAGGAACACACGGGCCTCTTTATTACAGATGCTATACAGTCATAAATCACATACTGGGAGGTCGTGGTGGTTAATTGCTATGTTGGGTGGAGGTTATCCATGATGGGGGGTCTGCGCGGACCGGCGGGGCTAGGTCATTATGAATTTGGAGCAGGTGGCCCACCATCCTAGTTCTGGTTCTGCTGCACTGAGGGAAAGATTGTTTTAAGTAATCTGGAGGTTCTCATGGATTCAGGAGGTTTCGCTGATTGCAACATAAAGATGTCCGGCTTTTTAAGAGGACAGAATTGGACTAAATACGAAGTCTCCCTCTCCTCCCAATAAAAGGAGAGATGTGCCAAAAACTAGAGATGGAAATACTACTTTTATGTACTCAAATAAAGACCGAGCCCTAAAACAAAAAAGTCTAAAAACAAGTCAAGCAACAGATGTAAACGGTTGTTAGCTTCTGACTTCTCTTTCTAACGAGCAGAAATTAAAAAGCTTTGTATCACCTCACGGCTCCTCCTGCAACAATGTGTTTCTGGATTCTGCAGCTCCCCCTGATGTAAAACCAGAATGCATTCTACACGCAGTGTCCTACAATGTCATACATGTGTTTAGATCGTCAAACGTCATTGAGACTCATATTTTGGTCCAGAATAAAGTTAACAGTGATAGGAACGGTGTGTGTTCCCCGATACCTGAAGTTATTATCCTGTTAGGAGGAAAAGGATGATGAAATATGATTCCAGGACCACAATGTGGATTTTGTTTAGTGCAGCAAATTTCCCATGAGAGCATCATCTCATATCTGGACACGCTACTCAATACATTTATAGAAAACGCGGTAAATAGTTACGTGTGCTTCGGACGGCGACTGTGACCGCTGGTTACAGAAACGCTCCAAAAAGCCCGGTGTCATGGCAACGACGGGTGCAGAAGCCACGCATGCTGCTGGCTTTCCTCCTGCTGGAGCAGTAGTTTACGGGTCAGGAAACGGCTCGTTTTTCCATCGCTTCCATTGGAGAAATTAAGCTTAGGTGGAAGTTTTATCGTGATTCTAGTCTCCAGTTTGGCTGCGAAGCCAAATTCAGCTTCCAGAACATCTAAACCCCATGAGAAGAAAAAACCAAACACCGCACGACAACAACCTGTGCAGCAATCCCACTATTTGCTTACACACAAGCAAGGGACCATTTAATTTCCATGCCGAGCACGTTTTATTCATCTTGATTAAATACATTTAACGTCTAGGTTATCTTCTAGGGGCGTAACGGTACGGCAACAATTCTGGTGCAATACAAGGGCTGCAACAACGAATTGATAAGATCGATATAATTCAATTATAAATTGTCAAGCAGGCTGCAAGGCAGATCAGAGTAAGAGAGAAAGCCGGTGTTTTGATGAGGAATCACACAGACGTTTGTTACGTGCAGCACTTGTAAGTCAGACCTTGCATGTCACGGGGTTACGACGGTGATGATGCAGCATCTTAAACGTTAGCATGTCGGAGTCATCGACAGGGACGGGGAGAGCTCAGTGTCCGCCGGGGTAGGTAGCGAAAAACGTCATTTTTAAGTGAGGATTCGTATCGTCTCGGCGAGAGAAGTCTGTAAGAGTTTGGTGCATATCTGCTCTCCATCCAGCTCATCATGCATGGCGAGACAAACGAACAGTGAGCAACATGCGTTATCTACACCAATCGACAGCAGAGATGTTGTTCATTTTAGCGGCTGCACTAGCAAGCTAAACGTTACGTTGTCATGTATTCTGGTATTTGGTTATGCATGGTGGTGGACAATGTGTGATTTAGGCCTATTGTTCTGCTACTTGTTTAATGCTGTTTAGTTTATGTAAAACACACTCAAATTCTGCTGTCAGTGATGTCTTAAAATACTTTTATTAAAAGTATTGCATGATAGTAATGCAATAAGTGAGCTCATTGTTCTGTTTAATGGCATTTAACCTCTCGTTTCCACTGGACGCGTCGGCAGCACGTTACAGCACGAGTTTGCCCCGTCACAGGAGCGTCATGATGCCTAACTTTTCTAAATATACGCGGCAGTCCTATTTTCTACGCGCTACGCCTGTGAAACCTGTACATTTCTACATTTTGGATAGGGGAAGACAGGAAATCAGACGGCTCGGCATCCGGGAATTTTAAAAATAAAACTAAGGTGCTTCTTTCCGGTAGCTTACTTTTACTACCTGTGCTGCCCCGTGAGAAGTCAGTAGGTCGTGGGAGGATCTGCACTACCTCGGATCGCCACTAACATTATTCTTTGGCACTTCAAGGGTTTTTCTATATTCCCTGACATAACATAAACTTATAGGCGAATGTAAAACGGACAGAACATAAAACACAGACCTTTTGGAGCCATGTTATAGTCTTGTTGTTGCGTTTACTGACGAAACCACTCGTGATTTTGCTGATCTCGCATGATTTCGGACTGTCTCGGTGACAGCTGCTTCCATGCTGCTACGTGCTGCTGACGCCCCCTGGTGGAAAGGGCCAAGCAGCAGAATACGCGAGTAAAACGTGCTGCTGACACGTCCAGTGGAAAGCCCGGGTGAGAGTGAAGACACCACAGTGTATGTGAAAGTAATAAATGAGATGTTTTTATATTAAGTAAAGTGTAGGAAGGAGAGGAACAATGTTTCCCCAGGACTTTTAAAGATTTTTCCTGCTAAACCGATTACTCTGATCAATCTATTTGAGAGCCAATCATCTGTGATCCAAATAATTGTTTCTTGCTGCCCGGTTCAGTGCGTTGGTTTGGTTCAATCAGAGAACGAAATAGAGAAAACTTTTCTGCACCAAATTCAAGAACTTGAATTTCGGTTCAACAAATAACAGATTAAAACATGCAAATATTTGGTGGGTGGGAACTAATTCCTGCAAAGCGATCCCTAGAATGATTAAAACGATCCTCGTTAAGCAAAACATTCATTCAAAACAGTCTGGGTCCTTTTCCCTCATGAGGTCGGCCATTTTGGTGAAAAGCTGCCATTCTAGCCTTTTTTAAGACTTTGTCGTGCTGATTTTACTATCAGGTTTGGTGCAAGTGTAAAGATGGTATTCAGTCTCTCGCGGTCGCGGCACAGGCCAGAGCGGCACTACAGTATGCTTGCAGCTTTAATACTGATTTCGTGCCATGGTTTAAAATCGTGGTGTCAAACTCATTTCTATTTTGGGCAACATCAAGTTGGTGAATATCCTTAAAGGGGCCGGTTGTGGTAGAAAGTATTAATAAAACTATAACAAACCGTTAAATTCAACCTCTGCATTCCAAAAGTACGTCTTAAAATGAAATAATTCTGTACGTATTTACATAATGATGTGATTTAGGACAGTTCAAATGAACAGTGATTTTATTTTACTGATAAAATTCTATTGGGGTGCACAGAAATAGTACTTAAATTTTAAATCTATAGGATCCTGTAGAGTTTAGAGGGCCACATAAATGGCTTTGGAGGGCTAGATTTGGCCCCCAGGCCTTGAGTTTGACACGTGTGCAGTAAATGTTTCTTGGAATCATAATAAATGTATATAATCGAAATACAAAATAATCACATAACAGTTTTATATTTTTACGAAACTGCAACAGTAAAACTTTCTCTTAGTGCCAAAGTCAAGCCAATCTGGGATATGAAACTAATATTTCAGACTGCTCTACTGCATGAATCAGCTAATCACCGGAGCTGCAGTTTCTAACCCAGAGTAAAAACTTTTTTCTCTGTCTTCTCAGACCCCCAGACGGTCGTTGCAGATGACCGCTTCTACTGAGCCAGGGTTCTGGTTCTGGCGCAGGTTTCTTCCTGTTAAAGGGGAGTTTTTCCTCTCCACTGTCGCTACATGCTTGCTCAGTATGAGGGATTGCTGAGGAATTGCTGTGGTTGGTGTCTACATGATCCAGGCCCAACCTCACGTCAATGACTCATTGCACTCTGCTGGGATTCCTTACATAGAAAACTTATAACTGATTGGAACGTTTTTATGATTGTATTGAAAATATTTTTGTTGTAAAGTGCCTTGAGATGACATTTGTTGTGAATTGGCGCTATATAAATAAAAGTGAATTGAATTGAGATTGAATTTTGTATGCATAAAGACAAAATAAATTAGATAAATAACTTTACCAGAGTGGTTTCCAGCAGCTGCAAAACAATGTAGATGTTACTAATTCCTGGAAGAAACATTTTTAACACACATTATTACAGTCTGATGTCCAGTCTGCTTATACATTATTGCTGCGTTAATAGAATGGCACCAACGAGGGCAGCTAAGCGGGGTCCTTTGGGTCAGGACCTTTTGCTCCCAATTAAAAGCTGGTCATAACTTCTGCTAGCATGAGGCTGCAGTGTTTGATTGCAGATCTGTTGCTGGGTAAAGTGCAGCGTAGTTCAGCTTCTGTGTGGAAACTCTGCACGCCTCTGTGCCGTACTGAAGGCTCCCTTCTGAGAAATCAGAATATTATTATTATAATTGTTATAAAAGATTTATCCCCCGGCTTCAAACTGTCCAAAAGGAAAAAACAGAAATTAAACAACGATAAACCAACATGTCTGAATTAGCAAAGGTCCGCTGCCTTGCTGTGTGACAGACTCCCATAAATATCTACATTTACTTTGTAGCTTTGGACCCCTGACCTCCAGTCTGTCATCCCCACAGCTTCTACGGTTGGATCTGATGCGGTTGCTGCAGAGTTTCCAGTTATTCCCCGACTGTTATCTGGTGAGAATAAAGAAGGCGATAGCTGATTGGCTCGGGACAAAGCTTGGGAACATGCAGGTCGCTACTCACTGTAACAACCTGCACTTTTCTGGCAGGTTGTTACCGTCCCTCCTCAGCTGAGTGGTTCCCTCTGGAGGCGCCTCGTATATGTGGACCATAGCTCCTGGCTGCAGACGCCAGCCACTCATTTAGGAGAACCACACTCGATTGCACTCAGATAATCAGCTGTTTGTTTCAGCCTCACTGCTCTGACTGCTTAACTATGGTTCGATAAAGCCATCAAACTGAGGTTGGTTACATAACAGAACCAGGTCCACTGAACGGCCTCTAGCTACCTGCTCCACGGCTCCTTCCCTCTAAGCTGTTTGTCTCTATTCATGCTCTGAAGCTTCACATTTACGCTCATTGTTTGTTGATCCGTTCGACAGATTCTCCCACGAGAAGGAAGATGTTGGCCAATTCCCATCCGTGTTCTACAAACAATGGATGAAATCTAAATCTGTAACACAAGACTGTTTTATTCCTTCTTTTTTCACATTTTATCGTGACAGAACTTCAAAGTCTAAAAGCCTGATCAAAGGTTTGCACTTGTTAAAAAAGGTGCAAAAACATGCAGCAGGTGATTTACTAACCAGGCGCAGAAAGATGCGTGCAATCCGTTCAGTGCTTTTGCCCTTGATGAATATGTAATGTGGGCGTTTCTGTCAGAAGACATTATGAAATTATTTGTGCCAGCTGGTCTAGTGTGTATTTTTACCACCACTTTACCACTCGTATCAGTATCGGTTAGTTAACAAGTATCATGAACCGAAACGTAAAATGTTGAAACTCTACAATAACAAATTTTTTCATTTTTTTCACTTGAAATTTTAGCCTTGTGGTCATTTTTATTAATATTTTATATGTTATCTAATTCACCATAATTTGTTGCAGTGAAGAAAATAAAACCTACATTCTATTTAATAGCATTTTTTTTTCTTTTAGAAGTATCGTATTGATACTCGGTTTTTGGCAAGTACTGAGATCCATGTATCGTATCGGTTTGAAAAAAATTGCATCATTGCATCCCTTTAGAAAAAATATTCCCACACAGGAAAAAGAAAAAATGTATACAAGACAGTTTTTGCTTGTAGCTAAATAAAAATCTGTCAATGCAGCAAGTGAAATAAAAATAAAATATCCATTAACAATTTTACAGTTTTTACTTTTCTGATCATTATTTTCTTTGAGTGAATTGAACACTGTAATGGTAATTAAACTCATAGTTATTCCATGTTTGTCCCCTTTTTTCCAATTATATATATATATATAATATATGTTTATTTCAGATTACATATATAGGCCAGATGTAATTAACTAATTAACTTGAAAAATTCCCAACTGTAAATAAAATACCTAAAACATTCAAGTAGATAAAAAGCTAAAATCAGATTTCAATACTTCACTTTAATTCCCTTTAGTTCTGCATTACTTGTAGATTTTTTTTATTCCTCTCCTGTGATATTCTGTCGACATCAGATTTTTTGCAGGAAGTTTGTGTCAGCATGTTTTACGTTTGTTTAGGTATCACAGGCTTATCTATCTCTTTGTAAATTGATTCTGGTTGACTCGTTAAAAAACAGTTTTTAATCAATATGAGTGGGCTGTACTGCAACTTGACATTTAATAAAGCCATGTATGGCGCATTTCAACAACATTAGCAGAAAGTGGACATCTTAGGACAGCTTTAATCACTCTCTGGACTATGGCACCTGCATGGTTAAGAGAGTGGTGCATGGACATCGCACACATTAACTTTATTACTGACAAACGAGACATATAATTCACAGACATTCTAGCTGAATAGCAATTAATCTAACAGCTATTGACTTGACATTTATATTAATTTGTCCCCTTCTTTTTTCGCCAAAGACACATCATTAAGCCACTGTCCTTATTTCTCTTCCCTCTCTGGCTGTGGAGCAGAGCATGGGGGAGAACGGCTTTCACACACAACAGCGGACGCAAAGTTCTTATCTTAATACAGCTCCTTGCGCCTGTTATGAATTGCTCACGCAATCTTAGTAGATCACCAGCAAATTAAGGACAACCCACAGGTGAAAAACCTTTGGCACGCTTCAGGCCCTTGATCTCCAAAGTAACATTTCCCCCAAAACTTGAAACTCATCTACGAATCATTCGAGAAGAACTGAGAAGGTGTGGCTGTGGGAAATGTTGCGGTCTTTGGCTTTGTACCCATATGGGGAGCCTAAGTCACGCCCTTCTACTTCTGGTCCATGGGTCCCCAAATGCCCAAAAAAATGAATGAGAGTCAATGGAGCGATTAAAGTTATTTTCTGATCGAGTTTGAAATGCGACATGGATCGAACATATGATGTCCGCGGATTTTAAAAACTACTTTTGATGCAGAGAAAACGCAGATTTTCGACCGGAGGTAAAAGTTACTTTAGGTTTTGTGTAAAAACGTTTAGCGGACTACAACTGCAGAAGAAGAAGTAGCCTCCAGGACGAAGAAAGGAGAATTAAACACGGAGAAAACGTCTAAAAATCTGTCCATCTGTAAAGTAGCAGCAATGTCGGGGATAAAGCAGTCGATGGAGTGAGACCCAGCATGGAGGAGAAGCTCTACAAGCTCTAGGTGAGTGTTTTATGTGCTATAGCTAATGCTAGCTCCCGTTAGCCAAATTACATCATATATCCGACTTCTGACTTGTAGGCATTTTTAATGCGAATTTTAACAATCAAATAAATCACAGATCACTGGACAAACACATTCTAAATTAACATCATTAGTTATCATTTAAATCGAACTACAACATGTGTGTGATTCAGGACGTGAGACAAAGCGGACCAGAAAAGAACTTTTATCGCTCCATTTACCTCCATTCATCATTTTTTTCAGTTTGGGGACCCAAAGGGGCGACAGGAAGGGGAGGAGACTTAGGCTCCCCATAGCTGGGTGCTTTAAAACAAAATCATGCAGCGTAAGGTGCTGATTTCAAACCAGTGCCACCACTGTACCATTGAGCACAAAGCGCTGAAACTGTTTCTTTTATAAAATCCCTATCGTCCGCCACTAAGATCCCTATGTAGAAAAAAAAAATGTTAACCCCAAATCATCATCATAAATTAAAATAGCATTATCTCTGCAGTGCAAGGCCAATAAAATGAGCCAGGATCATTCTTAAAGGGACGCTGGGCCCCGTTGGCCCCCGTTGGCCCCCGTCTAGAACCGCTCATGCGTCTAATAATGTCAGCCTCCAGCCTTCCATCATATTTTCTATATGATTTAAAAAAGAAACTGACCTATTGCTGCCATCTAGCCTTTCCAGTGTAAATTATTTATAATTAATATCTGATTTTTATTAGACGCTGTACCCCACAATAAATACCTGTCCTTTATCGCAAACCATACAGGTTTAAAATCCTGTTTTTTCTTAAGACCACCTTCACCAACTTTCACCCATTCAGGGAACTGAACGTTCGTCCCAACTTCGGGTTTATTTTATTTTATGGTTATTGTTCTACGCTGAAGCTTTTCTGGATGTTGGTCTGCTGAGCAAGCTTATGGAAACGGAGCGAGGTTAATGCAGGAGACGGGACAGGCGGCGAGATGCAGCCCATATCATTCGAGGTAGTCCCGCAAACTGACCACGCACACACACATCCAAATCCCTGCTGTCGAAAACGAAAGGTCAGGTCGGGTTTCAGAGGAGGGAGGCTGTTTTCTGATTTCATAGAAATCCAAAGGCCACGAGATGCTGCTGCAGCTCCTCGCACAAAGATCCCAAAGCTCCCGAGATGCTCCAGCAGATTCATGGGTCTGGTTATCGATGGATCCAGAAGGAGCCGTCCTCAAGAGACACAGACAGCTATTAAAATATGGAAATATCAACTCATTGTGTGGAACGTCCTCACATGATTAATTACACACAGAGACACACACTTCTTGTATGTTTCGGTTCCTGTTTGCTCTGGAGTAGAGACCTAAGTGGCATCAGTGTGGGGAGATTCCTGCAAGTTTTTACTAGACGGCTGCAGAGCTCAGAGGCGTAGCGCGCTTCTTAAAAGCAGTGGGGGATGGATTTTGTTTGTTAACAATAAAAATTATGTCACAGACAGGTTTGAGTTCTCTGCTCCTCTCTAAACCATTTCATCTTCATCCTTTTCGTCTCTTACCTCTCCCTCGCTCTGTTCGTCTTGTCTGCCTGCTTTTTCCTCCCGTCTTCCACATCCTCACATAAACCCTAATCCAAAAAAAATTTGTGAATTTGATATAAAAGCACCAGACATATGCGTGCACCTGGGATGGAAATAACCCCCACCCCCACTAGGTCTTCCTTCATAGACCTCTCAGCTTGACTTGCAGGATTTATCCTTCCTCTTTCCTTTCTGCATCTTTTACTCGCTCCTCATCATCATCCACACTAATCCGCTTTACCTCCTAACTTTATAACCCGCCACATTCCTTCAGTCAGCGTCGGATCATTACTAATGTCCGTGCTGCCCTCACATCTGCTGTCCTGTGTCTCCGTTCCTGCCGTCACCAGTAAAACCAGTAACAATAAACGTCTTTTTCGCCTTGGAAAGGGGAAATATCAAACAAACAAACCAAAAAAAAGGATGCAAACTTTATCTGCCCCAAACGGCAACGTCATGAGCGGCAAGATCACATGTGAAGTCTGGTTGACGCTTTGTGTGCGTTAGCCGCGTGAATTTTTGAAGCTTTTCCTGCTTTCCAAGCATCAAAGCGGCAAAACTCAGCAACGCAGAAGCTAAGCTAGCTTAACTCTTTAGGCGCCGGGTTTTTTCTATAAAATATTCAATATTGATATCACTCGTTCAAATTGTTGTAGCTTTAATATGGTTAGAGATAAAGGTGTAATGTAAATGAGAAAAGTCTTCAGCATGATCCAAAGTTTGTGATGGGAGCAAATTCTCGTATCTAATTAGCATATTATGACATCATCAGGCATTGTCAATATTGGTTTGGAATACTTTTATATTTTTTACATTGTTTAAAATATGTGGACAAATCTGTTTATTTCCTTTGTTATGAGTCTCCATTAGTCTATTCACTACATATAACTACAGAAAGGAAATTATTGGGCTCAGAATTTTACAAATCCATCCCCAAAATAACCAACAGGCTCATCAAATTATCTGATCCACTATTGGTGATCTTCATCAAACTTTTCCTCATACCTTCCCATCATCATCATTTGCAGCGGGAAAGTGAACTTTACTGCTGTTTACCAGCTTATTAGCAGTCTGTTTTCCACCGCGTCTGCCGCTATTTCCACGGATTTTTACATTCCTGCTTCTTTTTCACGATTAGCGTTGTTATGTCCACCCTGCTACCCGATCACACACCTTTCTCCCAGCGGGAGGACGTGACGAACAGCACCTGTTGCTGCTGTGGAGCGTAATGGCGCACGGGACCGTCTGCTGTGCGCCGTCGGAGTTTCACTTTCTTTCTCTCTGGACAACTGAACATCTTGATCAGAGGCTAAATATTCCTCTTCATCTGGATAAGCCAATACTTCCCGGTGGGGAACTCAGACATCTCGGCATCAGAAGTTTTATCTTTCTAAAACTCGCTCTCTCTGCGCTGTGACCGCAGCAGCTGCACGCTGTCTCTCTCACTCGCGGAGGTGCACAAAAAGCTGATTTACTCCGAAAGTTTCCATGGTAACGCACCCAAAAATGTGGGTTGAATTAAAGTTAAAGATGTCCGCCATCTCCTGATGTAAAGTAGTAATTAAATTAGCGGTCATATCTGCAGCTGTGGCTCATTAAAGGTCGCAATATTGCGACCATGGCGCTTAAAGACTTAACTTTTGATGCTCTTGACACGGGGCGTCAACTAATCTGAGCGTCTCGTTGTATTGACATCGCTTGACGTCAAAAACGTCTAGCTAGAGTTTAAAAAAATCCGCAAGAGAAAGTGTTATAAGAACTGTAATATTAAGAATGATCTGCTCTGTGTATTTTTCAATACTGACAGTTACTGTGCATCTTTTCTTTATGATATGGTAGCCAATCTGATCATATGACACTGTATAATTCTTGATCAGGTAAAATGTACTGATTTAAGTCCCGGCATCCTGGGTTGGCATGGCAACCCCCTCATACTTCTGAGGACATCCTGATTATGCCTTCACTATCAGGTCCACGATGCCTGCCAGTCTGATGTTCTCACCCAGGAGAAACGTTTTCTGATATGATATTGATAGTTGCCACGATTTCTATAATTCTGTGTCAGGTTTTGGAAGGCAGGTCAGTTTGCAAATTATCTGTATGACTCTGTTTTAAAACCTCCTAAATCTGAAGGAATCTTCTCTCATCCTTTATCTAAAAAAAGACTTTTCGATTACACAAGCTTCAGCCTAAAAACGCCCAAACTAGTCGCTTAGTGAGCGTTTTTTTGACGCTGGATAAACCAAGGATTTACACATTTTAATCAGGACTGTCGAATCTTTGAACCGTCGACTGAGCCGTGTGTGCAGGCTGTTTGGGGATGGATATATGCCACAAAGACTTATGGGTAATGTGTTCATGTTAATTGCAGAATTTCTCCATTTTAAATTATAATTTATGTTCCAAACGTAGTCATGTTCTTTAGTTATCCTTTTAGTTTTGTTGTTGTCAGTGTTTGGTTGTGTTTGTCCGTGCACCGTTTTAGAGATGGTAGTTTATGGGAGTTAAATGTCTTCATCAAGTGTCCATTCAATATCAGCTTGCTTATGTTGAGAATGCATAAAGTACCACTCACTACAGGCAGGGCAGTATAAATTCAGCTTAATGTGGTCATGTTTTTAATTAATCTCTACATTCTTTAACTTTTAGGTATTCAGGTTTAAATTTACGGGTAGTTTGAACCTGTCCTAACTGGATGTGACTGTTACTCGTTTTATCTGCACAGATTTGACCTTGAGAAAAGTGGTTGTATAAGGCACCGCCTATCAATACATCAGATCTTTGACTATTTGGGGTCACCGCTAGAACATCCCATTACTTCATCGGTAAGAGGCTCCTCCGTCCTCCACTTGTTACCTGTGATAATGGATCCTGTTTGAACTGGTTACCAGTATAAAGACACCTGTCCACAACCTTAAAGTCCCCCTCCAAACTCCACTATAGACCAGAGAGCTGTTAAAGGACACCAGCAACCAGATTGTAGAGCTGCACCAGGCCGGGAAGACTGAATCTGCAATAAGCAGCTTGGTGTGAAGAAACCAATGATTAGAAAATGGAAGACATCCAAGACCGCTGATAATCTCCCTCCATCTGGGGCTCCACCAAGATCTCACCTTGTGAACGGTGAGCAACAATCCCAGAACCACACGGGGGGACCTTGTGAATGACCTGCAGAGACCAAAGTAACAGAGTCTACCATCAGTAACACACTACGCCGCCTGCAGCGCCAGACGTGTCCCCCCGCTTAAGCCAGGACATGTCCAGGCCCGTCTGAAGTTTGCTAGAGATGATCTGGATGATCCAGGAGAGGATTGGGAGAATCTCACGTGGTCAGATGGATCCAAAGTAGAACTTTAGGGTAAAATCTCTGCTTGTGGTGTTTGGAGGGCAAAGAGTTGCTCAGTGTGTCAAGAAGACGTTGTATAAACACGGCGTGCCGTCAGGAGGAGGGAAGGAATCGACACGCAGAGAGCTGAGCTTCTGCCTAACCTGGCCGACTGGCTGCAGACGCTTCATGTCACAGAGACGTTGTTGGAGCGTCGACGCGCTGACGGGAATCTGGAGACTCTCAAAGTCGCTTCGGGCTCCTCGTTTTCTAACTGACATCTTGTTTTTGCTCTCATTAAGCTGTCACAATATTAGTAATTTGCCGGGAGCTGAGACGGTGAGTGAATTCTGATGAAGCCGAGTCTTAATGAGCTGTGAATGCTAACGAGCCAGCTGCACGCGTCGTCCCTCGCTCCTCATGAGCGTTCTCGCCCTTTGCTCTCCACTCTGCCGTCGGTAAGGCAAGGAACGTGTTCAGCGTTGCACGAAGCGGACCGACTGTTTGGTTTTTCTAACATCTAACATTCCCAAACATCAACGAGACGGGCTTCCAGAGGTCAACCCACAATCCAGGTGATCAAATCATTCATGCAAAAGTTTGTTGGTAGCTGTGGATTTTTTTTCTCCCTCTTAAAATGAACGTCTGAGCCAGATTTTCCTTCCTGTTTTGGACTCCTGGTTTTCAAACACTGACAGACACATCCTGACACAGAAAAACTGCAATTATTAAAATCACCAATCCGATTACATTCATCTTCTATTTATTTTAATTACAGGTCAGACATTTTCCTTCCATCTTCTATCCCCTGGAAAGCTGCAGAAGAGTTTCTACCGCACGCGAGAGGTGGAGTCACCAGTTCACTCAAACAAATTATTGTTAAAGAACAGAATACCGAAGAAGTTTGGGGCCTAAACTGAAGTGAACCTGTGTTGGAAAGAGGATCAGCGAGTCTGATAACTGCTGCTTTTTGCCGCTTGGAGTGAAACGAAGGAATTAGAGGGAAAAAAACAATACAGAAATGTTCCACAAGATGAGGAGAGATCAAAAAAAGAGACGGTTAGACACTCATCAGTCAAGTAGCGTTGCAGAAAGGAATAAGTGTGCAGAATACCCACCCCACCCCCCTCTTCATATAAGCGCGTTATATTGAGATCATTTATTACATATCAGCCTTTTTATTCTCCTTAATTATTGTTTCTGTTGGATTTCTTTCCTGTTTAATGTTTTTTCCCCCCTAACAATTCTGACAGCAGGAGGCAATTCTGCAGACACAATTAAAGAAGGAAAGGTAATCCTGCTCTCTATTTTCTGAGGGACAGATGGATTTAAGAGAAATTGGGGGTTTTTTTTCACCGCAGAGCTGACCAGAGGAGATACAGAAACAGCTCGGTACCGAGTACAGAACCGCCACACTGCAGAGAGAGGCAGAACAGCCAGAAAACATTCTGCATTCTGGTTTAATCAGAAGTCAGTTTTATTTTTAATGTTTAGTTTATATTTTAAGCTGATTGTAGTGCTGAAAACTGTGAACATACCTGGTCGGAGGAAACAGCTGCATCACAAACCAGACATGCCCTGAATGTGAATCTCTACCAAGGCGGGCTTTTATTCTACTTTTATCAGGAAGCTATACTCCACCATGTGATTGTGGAAGAATAACAGTCTCATTAAAACCTCATTAAATTTAGAGCACTGATTTTTTTTTAACCCATGTATTTATGTTGGGTTTTTTTTACTTTAAATTTTTTCAGGTTAATTTTTTACAGGTGGAATTTCTGCAGGCAAAATTTGGTGTATGCATTTCATAAACTTACATATACATTTTTTACAGGCAAAGTTTTTGCAGGTGAAATTTTTTGTAGACAAAATTTTGAAGGGGAATTTTTTGAGGGAATTTTTGTAGTAGACATTTTTGCAGGAAAAATTTGAAAATCAAGTTTTTGCGGACACATTTTTTAAAGGGGGATTTATTTATTTATACAAGTACATTTTTGTAGTTAAAATTTATCAGTAATAATTTTCTAAATTATTTTTCTTCTTTGCAAAATTTTGCAGGTCAAATTCTGAAGGTCAAATTTTTGTAGATCAAAATTTGAAGGTAATTTTTTCTTAAAAATTCTGAAAGGGAATTTTCTCCAAGCACATTTTATAGTGAATATTCAGCAAATTTGTACAACAAAAAAATTTTTTTTGCAGGTGCAATTTAGTAGTTGAAGTTTTCACAGATGATTGATTTTTTTTTTTTTTTTTTTTTTGTGCGTGCAAATTTTGGCAGGTGAAATTCTGAAGTTTAAATTTTTGCAGAAAAAAATATAAGGTCTTTTGTTCTTTTCAAGCAAACTTTCTCGCAAATCTTGGCAGGTGACATTTTTCAGGTCATATTTTCGTTGCCAATTCCGATTGAGTGAATTTTCTGATAGAAAATTTCATGGTGAATTTCATATCAGGGAATTCCTCTGATTTTTTTAGCAGGTGGAATTTTGAAGATTATTTTTTTTGCAACTCAATTTTTAAGGTGGCTGTTTTGCAATCCAATGTATGCAGGTGAATTTTTAGCGAATTACATTTCAAAGGTCAATTTTTTACAAGCAGTTTTGCTGGGAATTTTTAGCAAATTAACTTTCCTGCCGAATCTAAAGAAAAAAAATATTTTCGCCTGTGTGGATTTTTTTTTTCAATTTAAGTGGGGCAGATATAGATGTGCAAATATTCAGGACTGCAGTGCATCACTTTTATCCTATCATGGGTTGGATGAGAAAATGTCCGCTGACTGTAAATGAAACCGTGATTGGCTGATCCAAACATCTATCAGAGATTATGCTGCTATTCAGTTCAGGATGAAGAATAGACAAGCTTAGAGAGCTCTGATAAAAGTATCTGATTAGCTCATTTTCTCCCTAATGCTGTCAAATCTCTGTTGGAAAACTGGATCAAGTCTGTTTTATATTTTATGGCAGAGAAGCTTTCTTCTACTTTGTCTTCCTCCAACCACTTAAAACAACTTAAAACACCCGATGACCTGCTTTATTTTAGGGATTATGAGACCAAGTTGTGCAGCTCTCAGAGCACGAAGCATGGAAGGAAAGCGAGCTGCTGCACGACAAAAGGGTCTGAATAAAACTCCACATGGGACTGAAAGCGTCAGAGAGAACGTCTGGTGAACGCTTTTCATGGGAACTTAGAGGTCCATTTCTTCTGAGGTGACGAGTCGAATTGGTAATGACCGTCCAAAATGTCCAAGTGTGTCCTGATTGCTGGTGATGATGAGTCCAAAGCGGTCGGAAAGAGATACCAGAGGTCTGACTGCTGATAAAGAACCTTACAGGTCAGATATAATTAGCTGAGTTTAACCTAGAATGAGAAAGTCCCGCCTCCTTCTGAATTGGGTCCCCTGTGAATGTCTTTGTACGGCCTCTGCAGCTCTGCAGGAGGAATCCCAGCAGCTTCATTAGTCTGTCAGACCTTTCTGAAGTTTTCGAATTCAAATTAATTCAGTCCTCAAGTTGATACAATAATATGATCCAAACAGGAAAAAACATAGCGCCATTTTTTCCCATGCTTTGAACCATGAGGCCTATAATACAGTGCAGTTTATTTATGGAGTTTTACAGCTTACGGCCTCCTCGATCAATGGATTGTACAGGTTACATTCTTCACCAAAGGATACTGTACCTTTAAGAGGACTGGAAAAGAGAGAGAGGAGGAAGTTTGCGCAAGCAAGGAAAGCAAACCAGGAACAGACAGACATTACGAAAGCGAGAAAGTTAGCCAAAAACAAGTTTTCATGCATAAACCCTCATTATTGAGGACCAAAAAAATATAGACATGAAGCCGGTTTAAGTTAACGGCAGTCGATCCGGCTTTTAAAAAAGGAAATAGAGCGGCTTCACGTACCGTTGGCAGCAATGAATCAATGTTGAGACGTTGGCAACGCCAGCGTGAAGAACTGTCTCAGTGCAATAAGAGGAAAAAAGCTTTCGAAGGTAAAACCCTCCGCAGAAATCCTCACATATTGTAATTAAACAAAACAGCTTCAGCTTTTAATCAAGTCCGCCTTATAGTCCGGAAATTACAGTAAATTAAAGAGATGTTTCTCAAAGGGTTATTAAATGAAATCATTATGTCAATAATCGGCCAATTAATATTTACTCTCAAGACCTTTTTACATGATAAGAATCAAATTCAGGTGCGAATATCAGGTAGAAAAATTTAGAAAGCAGTAGAGCCTGGAGGAACCTCGCCTCCCCACCAACCCGACCGGCATTTACCCAGAAATCAGAACATCTGTCATTTTCAGAAGATGGAAAACTTACTTAACATCTGTTAACTACTGACAACTAATTTCAGTTATGGATTTAATAAATATTGATCATTTTTTGGTCGTGATATTGCTAATAATAAGATGTCCACTGAAACCATGAAAACTATATTCCTCCTTCGGTGACCGACTGATGGATCCCAGGTGCATAAAAACGAGCGTTATCACAGATCTATAATCATCACTGTTCCCAACAGAATAAAAATTAATCAGTCTTTATGTGCTTGATTATGTTTGCATTTTTTACATCTTGTATCATTTTTAAATGATCTACCCAGTTGCACATTACTTTCAATCAATACTGCTGTGAATAACTGCATAATATTTTTTAATAGCATTAACTTTCTTGTTCAGCACAGACTATTAACTCTGTTTTTATATTTTTATTTTTGAAAAATACATTTTTGCAATTAAAAAGTCGCTCCCTTATTGTAATTTTTTGTTTTTACCCCTTTAACAACAGACCGATGGATGATGTTCAGTTATTGGGAGTTTCATCACAGCTAAGAACAATATCAGACCAGGCGTAGCTTCTATGTGTGGAAAACTACAGAGAAAAACAAAGTTAACAGTTGAAATAACAGCGGAAAAAAATGCCACTGGAGAGTAGTAGGAGAGAAAAGTAGCAGAGTGAAGAAGAGGGGTCAGTTTGTCTTTCAACAGTCTTAAGCCTAGTTTCTCCTTCTCCGACCGCGAATTTGCACTCAGACGCAGACGAATTGACGGAGACGTTTTCTGTTTATTGTTCTCCGCTCTTCTGCTCCATTCTCTATTGTTTATTTCAGTGTTGCTGGACCAGGACAGCAGGGGGCGCTAACTTTTCATGGCGTCTCTGCTTGGTATCACGCAGGGCCGCTTTTGTTTTTTTCTAGAATTGTGAACGCATTTTTTACTCAAGTAGCAATGGACCACAGAAAGTAAGTTTTGATTAAAGCTGTAAAAGCTTTTTAGTAGAAGTTCGGATTATAGAATCCTCTAGAAACACATGGAAACAAACACAGCAGACTTTTTTTGTGTTCCTACATCTCCTTATGTTCAAAATCGCCAAAGGAACAGATTAGATAAATCATCCTTTCAATATAAAGCATATAGTGGCCAAACGCTGCATTAACTACTGATTACAGCGACTATAGAGCCCCGATCTGGTGAAACGATCTCTGGTTGTTACTGAAGCTGACCAATCACAGGCAGACGCTCTCTGTCGATGGACATGGATGGTTAAAAAATGGGCCTCTACTCCGTGCGTCCTTCCGTAGGTGATGGAGAGCCCTTGCGTTGACGGATAATGGCGTTGCGTCAATCCGTCTCCATCAAAACGCAGAAGCATAAACTAGGCTTTAGCAGCATAACTACAGAGATAGCTCAGGATAACCCAGCCCGTTAGAATGAGACATGAGCGAGGCAGAGCCTGAGAGAACCGTTTGTCTAGAAACCAGGTTAGGCTGTCGGCTACTAACCCCAACCCCCCACTCAAAAATACACCTATGCTATCTATAGATAACTACCCAGATATAAACATCCAACTACTGGGTAAAATCTGTTTTTATAACTATAAGCTGGTATTTGACAGCTTGGCACCGTATACAATAATGCTCCACACCTATAATGATCTACCTCAGTTTTAACCACTTGGCACTAACATTTAGTGTCTCTCCAACCCCCCCCGCTCTGGAACATTCAGTTGGTCCTTTTCTGTTTTTCTCTGCTTTTAAAGTTTCTCTCTCTGCAGCTGAGCAACGTGGCCCGACTGAGAGCAGTTCAGCTGCCTCATTACACCGTCTGGCTCTTTGAAGGTAAACGAGCAGAAGCTTCATTGTGGAAAGCTATATTTGGAAACCAGTCATGTTCCGGTTCTGAGGGGAGCCGAATCTTTCATCTGGAGCCAAAGGAAGCACCAAAAAGTCACCAACTGCAGAAGGCCACCGAGTTCTGATTGGGAGATTTTTACAGAATGTTAAATACCCCTCCCAAAAATGTATGTAAATAAAACAATAATAAAAATTTAAATAATACATATCTTTCTATTTATTTAATTAATTAATATTTAAAATAAATTATAAATATATATACTACAATATTATACAAGAATAATACAAAAATGGTGTAAAATAGCTACACACAACTGAAACATAAAATTTAATTCAGTAAAAGAGAATTAAAATTTACAGGAATAAACCATGAGATTATGTCTTTGTAAAAGCAGTTGATGAAAGCGGTTTAGGAACAAACTTTCCACGCTTGTTAAAAATGGGCTCAGACCTTTCAGCGGACGCAAAAAACAAGCAGCAGGTGATTTACTAAGCAGGCGCAGAGATGGCTGCACCTTTGGAACCCGCAGCAAGATGCTTGCAATTCTTGTAGCGCTTTTGCCCTTGACGAATATGCAGGTGTGGGCGTCCGAGGTCAACGTAGCCAGCCATGATCCGCCATTGTTTAAAACATCCGGCCAAGAAAGTCCCGCCCACTCGCTTTGCAAGCTTCAGCCGAAAAATGTGTAGGCGTGAAACTAGTCGGTTTGCGAGCGTTTTTTTGTCGCCGAGAAAGCGTGCGATGTGAACGTATGATAAGTCACTGAGTGCTCAACGCATCTGCACCTGCTGTTTATTTATCTGGATCTGCATTAGTTTCCACCGGAGTCGTTACTGATTTTACTTAATTTTATTTAAGTGTGATGCACAAACAAGTGAGCAGCTAATCTTACTAATATCCCTGTGGTGCAGTTGATAAAATATTGCAGAATTACATGTTTTCAAACAAAATTCATATGTTTCAGAATACATACAAAAGACAGATGCAATTAACTTGTAAATTTCCAGCTTTCAATAGAATACTTAAAATGTTCAGGTACATGCAAAAGCTAAAATTAAATATTAACACTTTTTTATACAATGAATGCCAAGTGGTTCTCTAATATTTTTAGATACTTTTGATTATTTATTAAATTTAGATCAACTTTGCTCTCTTTATTTGGAGTTTTGATAAATCAGTCCCTCAGAGCTTTAAAGTTGTTGATGGGAATAAAATGTTGGAGTTTTAATAAAAGTTTAGACCAGGGAAGCTTTTTTTTTTTAAACCAGATTCTGAGCAGGGTGGACATTATGATTTATGACTATATGTGGGCAGCTAGGAAATGAATACAGGGCAGAGTTGTCGTCAATCCATCTACCCAAACACATGTAACGGTGTGTCCACACCAAACGCAATAGAAGCAACCAGAACTTCAGGTTTGTAAAGTCAATGGAGGAGCGCGATGAAGCGCGACCTGGGGTCCCGCGACACTTCAGAAGCAGATTTACGTAGCAAAAAGGCTTTTTGCCTTATTTGTCTATGCTGGGCCACCATAGACATTTATGTATCCCTTTAAACTCTAGAGCAGAGGTCACTAATAGAAGGACTAATAACTGCTGCCTCATGTGGACCTAATGCTAAAGCAGAATTACCCATTTAAAATCTTACTGAGCTCTTCTGGTTTGCCAGCGCAGCTTTTCCAGTCTTTTCGCTTGTAAGTTTCGCTGTACCACGTGACACCAACAGGCCAATCAGCACTCTGCATTCCAGCCGGTCCAGAAAGCTTTGAAACGCTGAAGCGCAGACAGGAGTGTGAGAGACGTTAAAAAATATATAGCGACAAATTAAATAAGCGGAGAGATACCGACTGGTGAGACGGATAAATGAAGCGACTCAGGCCGCAAAAAAAAATCTGAAAATTGGAGGCATGAGACTGAAAAGTGAAAAAAAACCGCTCATATTTGAGATGGAAGCGGAGACAAAACAGGCGGAGATAGGAGGAGAAACAGAGATGCAAGCGGCGTTTATAAAACTAAAAGTGGACAGCAGAACTACAGTTCATATGTATGAAGAGCCAATATTAATTTGGACGATTTTCTTCTTAAAGACAAAAGTTTTTTACGGTGAAAAAAAATATTTTCTGAGGTAGACTGCATTGGCAGTTGAAACATGTTAATTCAATTCAATTCAATTCAGTTTATTTATATAGCGCCGTTTCACAACAGATGTCATCTCAAGGCACTTTACAAGAAGAGTTATTACAATACAATGTTTAATTTAGGAATTAGAGAACCACAGAAGATTGCGTCGTGTAATTCTCAGCAATCCCTCACACTGAGCAAGCGACAAAAGCGACAGTGGAAAGGAAAAACTCCCTTTTAACAGGAAGAAACCTCCGGCAGAACCAGGCTCAGCACAAGCGGTCATCTGCTGCGACCGTCTGTGGTTTGGAGAATACAGAACAGAGACACAGAACAGAGATACAGAAAGAACAACACAGCTGATGCAGAAGTTTGTTGCAGGACGTGGAGAACTTTCCGTCACTGCAATGCCATCTTAGTCAGGGTCGTCAAGCAGGGCGGGTCCGGAGCACCTACTATAAGAGAAAACAGGTTAGTGCTTGAATTGACAGCACATCATGCAGTTGGGGAGAAGTAGGAGAGAAAGTAGGAACAGACCCTAATAATGTCCTCCAACAGCCTAGCCTAAAGCAGCATAGCTACTAACATTAACCTGTCTCCTAGCTACTAGGAGACCTGGCTACTAACCCTCTCTACCTGGCTTACATTAACCTATCTCTAAGGCAATGAAATTTTTTTTTTTTTTACTTTAAAATATTGTCTTTAAGAAGAAAAAAGTCCAAATTAATTACCAAGGAGACAAAATGAACCTCTTTGTGAGTCGATACTAGTTTTCCTTCCTTCCTCTTCTCGCTGTTGGCAATAAAACCTGTTTCTGGAATTTATTAAAAGTGGCAAATGTAAAATGCAACCATGAGACAAAACAAACAAGTTTTGAACAACGAAACCCACTCAAATCAGACGTAAAATCGTACAAAATAGGTCATCACAAAGCCCAGCATGACCAGTCCATCTTCCATCCTGCTGAAGGATTTTTAAATCATTTTTTTTTACCATTTTAGAATCCACATTAAATGGTTTCTCCACAATGAATGCTCTTAAAACCAGATGCCTTTCCAACCTTACCAATGAGCTGGGTTTAATGTTGTGGAAGGACAAGTAACTCTCTTTTCTCACGGAGTACAAAAAACGGAAGTAAAATCCTAAAGATGTTACGCTTTTAAATGTGTTGAGGTTTAAATTCTTTGAAATGGTTTGAGATGGTAGAGCGCACATGTGAAAAAAGGAAAGCCCTTTCCTCATTTTATGGTTTTCTGAAGTTAATAATTTGTTAACATGGACAGTTGTCATCTGTTATTTCCTTACTGACATTGTCTTACTTTTACCTATTAAATGAAAGAATATTACATAGATAAATAATATATTCAGCACTCTGTTACGTGATAATAAATGTCAAAAATTATTTCAATTAGACAGAATTTAATTGATTTGGCAGAAAAATCAGTGAGTAAAAGCAAAAAGCTACTTAAATATATATCACACTGAATTGTAAGAATTTATAATTTTCCGAACCTTGGCCTGAAGAAAATTGCTCTGACTGAAACTCTTTAAAATGTATTTGAGTACCCCTGCTGTAGAGGATCCTAAAAATAGAACCTTTAATTTCACCTAAAAACTATTTTATCACTGAAATCAGTGGTTATTTAAATAGTCCTAACTCACATCATTGTGAAAAGATGTTCAACATTGTTTAATTTTAAGAAGCACTTGTCAAACTTAAAGATGTCATTGAGACAGATATTTATTAATACCTTAATGGTTTGTTAAAAATAGATATATCAATAGTTTCTGCCACAAATGTTTAGCATTCACCAATAATAATCTCAATAAGTATTTTAAATCTGCTGGAGGCAGCACATGAGCGGCTTTCCATATGTTAGGAATAATGTTTGTCCAGATACTTAAAGAAGAAATAAGCTGCTAACTTTCAAAAGGAGGAAAATTAATTAATTGTTTAACAGAAAAAAAAGTGGGTGGGGAATTATTTGGTTTGTGTGATTATGAAACAGAATTTTTTTTTTAAATAACATTAATAACGACAGTCATAGAAATATATATGTTGACTTCTAATGGATGAAAACTAAAACAAAAAAAGTCAATACATTTCTCTAAAATAATAACTTGAAAAACATAATTTCTGCCTAAAACATTAAAAAAGTAAAAATAAGGTGGTTAATTAATTCTATTTTCATTAGAAATTCATTGCGTGAAGAAAGTGAACGCAGCTCTTCTGTTCTTCTCTGAGACGTTCTCAGCCTGTGTTGCTGCAGTTATCAATAAGTCATAGTCAAAGCTCGGCGACGAGTCTCACAGCTTTCTGGATGTTTTCTTCCTACTTTCCTTCTCTTTGTCTCCAACATGCAGCACAGCTCAGAGCCAAAATAGTAGGGTTATGTTTGAAGATCAGATGCTGAGCTGTGGCAGGACATCGAGGCAAAAGAGTGAGCAGCAGAGTTGTTGAGGATTGGAGCTTCACACCAACAACCTCTTCCTCACCGCACCTTCTGCCTCCGGCTCCTCTTTGGTTTTTCTCTGGCGAACTAATGACGTCTCCATCATGCTGCTCAGGCCTCCGTGTTTCTCCATCTTCAATAATTTATGACCAGATCCTATCATTCCTAAATCATCTCCTCAACCACTCCCCGGGAACTGTGAAGTCTCTGCTCCAATGTGGAAGATCTAAAAGTTAATTAGGGATGGTGGCTTGAGAACATTAACGCTACATTCACACCTGATAGTCTGGTGCACTCGTCACGATTGGGAACCAGGACTGCAACATTGCAGTTCACCAAACCAAAGGTTTTCAGCAACACTTTTACCTCCTCGCCTGCAGGGGGCGCTGCACCAAGAAGCATTGAACACAGGGGACACTTCCTGTTCTGTGAAATGTAAACCATTTTAGAGTTGTTTTGGTTTTAAATTCGAGAACGACTGATTAAAAGGGTTTGGGATTACGCTTTGCATTCTGGGACATGGCGGACATTTTGGTAGCAGAACGAGGATAAACAAACCGTAGATTCGCAATAGAAACACGCAGCAGATGGAAGTACATGGCGTTAACAAAATTCACACTTGCTTATAAGAATGTGTTTCAACAGTGTTTGGACTGTTTATGCTTCTCTCATATCTATAAATGTAATTTATTTACCGAGAGGAGGGAGGTGTGATGGATCTCTGTGGCCTGATAATCTCAGGGTGGCCCAAGAGTTACAATGGTGCCCAGTCCTACTTTTCATTTGCTACTTTTCCTAGTGTTGTGGGAATTACCAATAAATAACTATTTGGCTATTAATAGTCAATGGACTGCTTTTGGCAGTCAATAAAATTAAGAACTTGTGGAAAATTATTATTATTCAGGGCCCCGCCTGTTATCAAGAACTATTTTAATAGCCAACTGTATATATCAGTCTCATAATATGAAGGAACAAATTTTTTTACCGTTAATTGAGATTTAAGATTTATTTACACAAAGCAGAGAAAAACATTTTAATCACCACAATAGAAAAAGAACACACAACTGATTAAAATAAATGAATAGTTAAAATAAAAGAACACAAAAATACCAATAATGTAATAAAATGAGAAACCAAAGATTCGGATTAATGCTGGAAGGAAAGCTGAATTAGTTTCACTAATTTTAATTAGTTTAACAAATTTAGCACCACTGATTTATATGTAAACCAGTAAAACCAAATTAAACTTTCTTTGGATCAAGAAATGTTTAAGAATTCTCTTGATAAGAGTAATCAACCTTTGGAAAGTATTTTAATTCATGGATTTATCACAACAGTAAAACAGTCTAATTCCCATATTTTGATCGAATAAGCTCAAACACGGCTAATAAGGTTAGTTTCTGTTCAATCAATCTATTTTTAAAGCGGGTTCTGTTTGAACCATTAATAGCGATCTTTGTTTATGAGACGCCGGTCTAAACCAATACGTGGGCTTCTTTAGCTGTAGCTGTCTGCGACGCACGTGGGGCATTTAGAGTGGCTCAAATACATTTATTAAACATTTTAAAAAAAGAAAAACTCCTGTCTGATTGAATAGCTCAAATTGCAGCATTTAAAACAACTCATGGTTGGGAAAAGTCTGATTGATTAAGTTTCAGGCAAAGAGGCCTGTTTACCCGAAAATAGCAGATGAAACGCTATAACAACACAAAATAAAGAGCCTTTATAATGAGTTATCCTAACTAATTTGCCTCTGCCCAAACAGACCGTATCGAACGAGAATTAGCTCTCCAAGCATTGTCGGTCGTGGATGGGTGATGGGGATCAGATGACGTTAGCCCAGCAGGCTAACAAAGGGTTGCTAAGATAGTTAGCAGGCTAGTAGCTCCTGTAGCTTCCCATCGGGACGCAGCTTCCCTCCTTTCTGCTGTGTGACGGCTGGCCCCGACACTCACGAACAGTACCTCTGGGATTCTCCGACCCGGCCACTCTTATCAGTCCTGTGTCGGTGGCCTGAAACTCAGAGGGGTTTCGTTGGGCTCTGGGGATAAACAACGTCACCTGGTGTCAGCAGTCTTTGGGTTCCTTGAAGCAAGTTTCTCCAGAAACTCGTACTTTTCTCTGCTAGCCAAGGAATAAGATTGGAGGTTCTGTTTCTCTTCTGTTGCCCACCGCGGCCGGCAGCAGCATGCAGAACGGTCTGCAGAGTTCAGGCAGAACAACGGGGTATGTTTATCAATATTTATCAATGTTTTTCAGTCACCTGATCGGATGTTCGTCGGTGTTGTTCGTATGAGTTCCTCTTCGAACTCAGATGTGTCTCCTTCGCCCGCGAAGGAAGATTCTTTGAGTCTTGGACCTTTCCTTGCTGGCCCCGGCCGGAGGCTATGTGGCTAAGAACAAGCAGCTGGGGGAGCAGTCGTATTTATAGATTTCCCTGGTTTCCACTTCCTGTGGGGCTAGAGCAGAGTAGCGCCACCTGATGGCTTTGTGACCCAACACTAGTAGCAATCAAAATGGTCATCCCATAGAGTAAGTGCATCACAAGTTGTGTTCTGCATATATTTTGGGTTTTGGTTTGCATGTCCAGGTTGAAAACGAATACAATCTATAACTTACCAGAATGAAACTGCAGAGAACACACTCTCGTTGACAGCGGGAAAATCTTCAAGGTTATGTTTGGCCGCCATACAGCTGAGATCCAAGCGAGCCGACAACACTTTATTTTGGGTAGTCCGTGGTAATGCCTCCCAGCAGGAAAACTGTGAAAAGTTATCCCGTTTTACAACTTTCTTTTTCCTGGCGATCATGAGTTGCGCTGTTGTAACTCAACAACACAGCAACTGTTAACCCTGGTTGATTATTAATAATGGAAGATCCAGTGAATAACAGATTAAATTAAGCTGCAATATAGAGTGAATAGGTCTGTAAATAGCGCACTGTTACAACCAATATGGCGGCCGCATCAGGTGATGACGACATGATCCCAAACCCAAGTGGGACTTTTTTCAGTGTAACTACTTTCAGCCAAACCAGGAATCGGTTGTTTTCTAGAGTTAATTACCCAGAATTCCCTGCAGTATAGTCTGTTTCCTGTTTTTGGAGCGGTCCCGGTCAGCTTGGTGTTCACATATGCAATGAAAACCGCACCGGATCGAGGATTTTTCTTTGCAATCCGGAGTTCACTTTTTTGGTCTGCTGTTTGGTCAGAGTTTGATTCACACAAACAAACCAGACTTTCTAAGTGAAGGAATTAGAGTTGCATTAAAGCGAATTAAACAGGGTTGGTGCGAAGTCTCCCTTAGCTGCAGATCTTCCTGCTGTATCTGGGTAAAGCTGCTTAACGCTATAAGAGTCTCTGGAACTGGGAAATCTTGCATTGACTGATCTGCTTCATTGCATTACCCAGTCTTAATACCGGCTTCATGCTGCGTTTGCTCTACTCATTTCCTTTTTATTCTCACCAGAAAACAAAAGCAAACATGCCACATTGCTGCACACACAGGTATTCATCTCCCGCTGGAACACAGCTGGCTAAGGCAGCAGATGCAGGAACTTATTCAGTATGTACCTCCCATGTTGGCGTTCGAGGCGGCGCTCCCCTGGAAGTCCAGGAACTATTACTACCTGTGAACATCAATACCTCCTGAAACTCCCCGATGGAAACGTGGCAGGCATGACCCCCATCTTTACCGACGGCGAGCTTCACCTCAACCCACGTCGCTATGGTAACAGCTGCAGACTCAAGCTCGCTCCCTGCTCACCGACAGATGCGTTTGGAGGCTCGTCTGCATGGGGGGAGACAGGAAGAGAAGCAGGAGGGAACAAACACAACACTGGTGTTCAGGAGAAAGATGTGCATGAGTTGTAGAACCCAAAAGTCGGGCCTTCTGAGCGATTCTGATGGGTCGAACAGGGTTCAGCAACCTTTATATCCCTTCATAAAGCCTCAAAACTTACCTCATCTTTTATGAAAAAGGACAACCTATAGTTTTGATAAATATCTGCATCACTGTATTCAAACGTTTCAGTTTTGAGGCAAAGGAAAACATAAAACTTTTCCAAAACGTAGATGGAGACAAGGTTGATATCGATATTTGTGTAAAACGCCGTTAAAAATTTTAAGAAACTTAATCTATAAACATATTGATTCTTTTTACTGTCATTTTGTTGTTGAAGGACTTTATGATAGGAGTGTAACGGTTAATCACGGTTCAATGCGTTTTCGGGTTCACTTTAAACAAGACAAATACCAAGGTTCATATGACTTTGTTTCAATTTAATCAGAATTAATCAAATAACCTTTTCCCCCTGATTCAATTCGTTAAATTAATTTAGATTTTTTTATGTTCTAGAACTTTGTTAAAAGTAAAGAAACCATCTGGAGTTTTGGTTGGATTTTTACACAAGCAGATATAGCCAGAGTAGAAAATAACAACAATATCAACTTTATGGAGCTTTTAACCATGTCGTAGGGCTATTTCCTTACAAAACAATAAAAACCCAATTCTCAGTAATCCTCCTGAATCCCGCCCTCTGAGAAGCTGCTCCGTCCTCTCCTGGTAAAAGACCGGGTTAGGGCAAACGCTACGGTTTATCTCAAGATTTTCCAACCAGGAAGTGCCCGGCGTGTCTTTCATGTACCCTAACCATGCAGAGTGAAAATGCACGCCCCCTTTTTTTTCAGATGTTTGAGCGGCGAGAGGCTGAAGTGTTACGTTAAGCACCACCAATCTGTTTGATTAAAAAAATGTCTCTGTGAAAATGCGAATTAAGCTATTTTTAAAATGTTACCTACCATTACAAATACTGTTAATTTCTTTGTCATTGGACAAACTTACAAAATCAAGACGTGTTAAAGTATGAAGAACGTTTTTCTGTTCATGCGTTTTAACGATATGAAGATTTAGTTGAAGTTCTGCAGAGATTGTGTAAATCCATCCAGGAACACAATCAGAAGGCAGCTGCTTTGCCAAGGAGAGTAAATCCCATCTTTTACTTTCCATGTGAGTGTTTACCGAGGCTCAGAGTCGGACTAATGGGAGTCAAACATGAAGCTGCCTTCGACACGTACTTCATTTTCATGCCTCCATCTCCTCAGGTTCTTCACGTCCAGGTGCAATAAATCCTTGTTTTCCTACATTTCCTTTCAGTATGAGCGGCGGGTGGAGGGGCTGCCGCCTGTGTTCACGCTGTTTTATGTCTGCATCTTTATGATCCTGCAGAAACTGCTGCTGGCCTCAGTAAACAAAGCCCTCTTTGTGCATCTCAGCTGCTCACACACACACACACACGTCTCTGGCCTCATCAGACTTCAGAATCAGTTCATCACTTCATCACATCCGTGGCTGGAAATGCAGATTGGCGTCCCCGTGCTCCGGAGACACGAACACGATCAGCTAAACGGGTTATTTTCTTTACACGACAGGAAATCCAGTCATAGAGGAGTAGAAACACATTTGGAGAACAGCCGGGTGTTGCTGCTGGTTTCCCTGAAGTCTAATAAGACGAAGTAGAGATGCAGAGAGCTGGGCCATGAGTCAGCAGATTTATCTGTCTGATGAGTCAGGAGTCGTTCCTTAGTTCATCAGCATCCATCCATCCATCAATCCATTCATCCATCCATCCGTCCAAAAAACCATCCATTCATCCATCCATCCATTCATCCATCAATCCATCCAAAAAAACCATCCATCCAACCATCCATCCATCCAAAAAACCATCCATCCAAAAAAACCATCCATCCAACCATCCATACGTCCAAAAAACCATCCATCCATAATTTAATCCATCAATCCATCCATCCATCCATCCATCAATCCATTCATCCATCCATCCGTCCAAAAAACCATCCATTCATCCATCCATCCATTCATCCATCCATCCATTCATCCATCAATCCGTCCAAAAAACCATCCATCCATTCATCCATCCAAAAAAACCATCCATCCAACCATCCATCCATCCAAAAAACCATCCATCCAACCATCCATACGTCCAAAAAACCATCCATCCATAATTTAATCCATCAATCCATCCATCCATCCATCCATCAATCCATTCATCCATCAATCCGTCCAAAAAACCATCCATCCATTCATCCATCCAAAAAAACCATCCATCCAACCATCCATCCATCCAAAAAACCATCCATCCAACCATCCATACGTCCAAAAAACCATCCATCCATAATTTAATCCATCCATCCATCAATCCATCCATCCATCCATACATCCATCCAACTAACATCCATCCATCCATCCTACGCTGCATCCATTCATCCATCCAATCAAACCATCCATCCAACCATCCATCCATCCAACAAACAATCCATCCATCCATCCATCCATCCAACCAACCATCCAACCATCCATCCACTAACTGAAGATAAAGGAGCAAGGACAAAGTGTGTAAGCTCCTATTGGCTGAGTGATGAGCCAATCAGAACCTCCGTCGTTTTTCTCTGTGGGAAACTTCAGCTCCTCCTCTTCTGTCTCTCCTATCTTCCCATCTCCTCTTCAGCGTTCCGACCCGAAGCGCATCGTCTCCTCTAATTTTACCAGAATTATCATCACAATCACAGCCTCCAATATCCCTGTTGTGACTCTGGCCTCTTAATTCTTCTCCTGTGTCTCTTCCTCCCCCCATTATCAGATTGGCGGAGGGATGACGGCACTGTGAGAAGAGAGGAAGACCTCCTTCCTCCTCAACCTCCTCCTCCATGTCCTTGGCTGACAGATTGCAGCTGTAATGAATGTATGTGATTCCTCCACTTTCCACACTGCTGGCATTTTAATTGAATTTTTTATTCCTTCACTCCGGCAGGACGTGGGGGATGGATGGATGGAGGAGTATGTGCTCACGAACAGAAGAGCGTCTGCTCGCCTCTGTTAAATCTGTGTGAAACGTGACTCATAAGTCAGTGTGTGTTTCCACCTTACATTAAGCTCCAGCTGGGCTGTGTTAAAGTAACATGATCATCAGCTGATTCTGGATCAGAGGGCTTCATCTCCTCTTCTCCCTCAGTGTGCCGCTTCATCATTTGCTTCCCCTCCTCTTCATTCGACCTCTGGAAGCCTTTTTGTTGCCTCCTGATGTCAGTTTATAGTGATTTATCCAATGAAAATGTTGGTTGGAGTATTTTTAGTACAAACATATCTGTACAAATCATGTACAGTATAATGTGATAACTTTAACTCTGTCAGTGACGCACTGGCTCCCAGGTCAGGAGGTCAGGAGGACTCACACAGAGTGTTGGTAGCCAGGTCTCCTAGTAGCTAGGAGACAGGTTAATGTTAGTAGCTATGCTGCTTTAGGCTGTTGGAGGACATTATTAGGGTCTGTTCCTACTTTCTCTCCTACTTCTCCCCAACTGCATGATGTGCTGTCAATTCAAGCACTAACCTGTTTTCTATTATAGTAGGTGCTCCGGATTAGCCCTGCTTGACGACCCTGACTAAGATGGCATTGCAGTGACGGAAAATTCTCCACGTCCTGCAACAAACTTCTGCATCAGTTCTATTGCTCTTTCTGTGTCTCTGTTATGTATTCTCCAAGCCACAGACGGTCGCGGCAGATAACCGCTTGTGCTGAGCCTGGTTCTGCCGGAGGTTTCTTCCTGTTAAAAGGGAGTTTTTCCTTCCCACTGTCGCTGCATGCTTGCTCAGTATGAGGGATTGCTGAGAATTCCACGACGCAATCTTCTGTGGTTCTGTAATTTCTACACTAAACATTGTATTGTCATAACTCTTTTTGTAAAGTGCCTTGAGATGACATCTGTTGTGAAATGGCGCTATATAAATAAACTGAATTGAAAGTCAAATTATTGCGTCAGTATGACTGAAATCGGACTTTTGAACTGCATGCGTACACCTTAGTCAGACTGAAATGTAAACTGGGACACGACTCTTATACCTAGCTAAGGCATTAGTCCGATTACTGCCAAAAGTTTGTATTTAAATGCGCATGTAAACCTACTACGGATGTCCCAACCTCAAAATAGGCCGGATATTTTTACTATTTTTTTCAGTGGTTGGAGATCGGCTAAATCAGCTGACGAGTCGCGCCGGTTTTTAAAAAAAGTACTTCCTAGTAACGTTTGGTGGTGATTGTTCAATAATTCTGTAGGCTAGTGGTGCAAACAAGCCCTGCATCTGAATCCGTTGTATTTACTACATGCTACTTAGCAGCTACTACTCGACCGTTGATGCATCAAATACTGCATAGCAAACGAGCGAGTGGTACGCATGAAATTGGACATACTGCTCCACCATATTGTGTGTCCTTTGACCTGGATGTTTATGTTAACTGTGGTCCTGTTACACAACAACTTAACCACTAAAATGTTTAATCAGTTCTCAAAAAATAATCAAAGCAATAAGTAACATCGCTACACTCCGAGGTCACTCTTCAATTACTAGGCGAAATATCGTAGCGTCCACCGACGGCTTACTGTAGTGGTAGTACACATCCGGAAATTTTATGCCTACTAGGGCTGGACAATATGATGAAATATATCGTCAGAACGATAGAAAACGTCTATTGTATTATATGAATCTCTATCGCTTAAGCCACGATAGGGTTTTACGGAAGTAAATTACGTCAAGATGCACCTTATGGCATTCCTGTGCTGCAATGCATGAACAAACAGGGAGGAAGACGGTAACCAACACGTTTCAGACCAGGGATGTAAACAAGATTATCAGACAACCCAAAGTTGGTCTCTCTGCGTGTCTGCACTCCCCTCCCGACGAGCAGCTTTAACAGAAAAAAAACGTCTCTCAGACAGAACGATACCGGCTCTAAAAGCCGTTTTGTTTGCTAGCAACACATTAGTGCTCAATGACTCTCTCTGTAGTCGTGTAGGGTTGGAGTCCGTTGGTCGGACCGGTCAGTTGGTAAACTTTACAAACAACTGCTGTCTGATCTGCGTCAGTCTTCTTATATCCAAATGACATCGATAACCATAACTAGACTATTTTTTTAATCATACAATTCGGGAACAAATCCCTCAACCATCTGTTTACGAGCAGCTGCCGCCTCGCGTTTGGGTGGAGTCGGAACACCAGGGCGGAACATGTATTGACATAACACCCCTCTTTTACATAGGAGACACGCAGATAGGTAAAATAAAATAAAAAGAGGGTGCATGAAGACAGAGAAAAAAAAAGGTGTCATAAAGTTACGAAAATGAGTGACAGGAGGTATCGTGGCTAAATTTGGGTGTTTTTCAAATAATTTGTTTAATTCAAAGGCACTGATATAGTACAGGTATTCGGATGCAGCTAAGGGCTCCTAATTACCGCAAATCAGAATAGCAGATTAAACACAATTCTAATATGGGTAACCTTAAACAAATATGCTTAACCGGACTTTAAACCATATAATAAAGGCATGGAAACCCATCTTCTGGCATTTACACGCAACAATAAACCGAAATAAACAGAGAAAAACTCTTTAGCTCCAAAAAAAGGCAGATGCTGAACCGCACCTGTGGTGCATTCAAATGGAAATACTCGTCTTTATATTACTGTACCAAGTGTAAGTGTTATGCTTTTTCACTTTAGTCTGAAATATAAAACTGAAATTGACCTTTAACTCTCTGTAAGATTTTGATTTCATGGGATTTACAACAATAATGGAAATGCTTAGTAATGAAATTACTGTTTTATAAAGTTACGTCACAATCTAAAAATACGTTTCAGTTTGATAAATTTCAATAGTCGTAACGGCTCGTAACTGGAAATCAGATTGGATTTGAGGTTAGAACAAACATTGGAAGCTAAAGCAAGGAGTAAAATTGGACAGAAGAGTTTACGGCTGGACGGAACCTGAAGATATAGGTGACCCGAACTCCTAGAACACAGAACTAAATAAATAAAAGGTCAGAGTCCTTCAGATGGCGATGCTCAAAACTCATCCTTGTGTTCTCCTGCATGCAGGATGTATTGTTCCTGTCTGAGCTGTATAATAACTGACAAAGTGTGTAAATCAGCGTTGTGTCACCTTGTTTTACTCACAGTTGGTCGGCTCACGTCCATCACGTTTTTTATTTCTACACAGCTCCCCTCCCCTTTCTCAGAACCTGTCAGTTATGATGTACGACTACAGCGACGGTGACCTGCTGACGATGCACATCAGGGGTCAGAATACAGGAGTGGCACCGAGTAGCCGGGACAAGGAAGGGTCGAAACTTCCTCTGTGGTGAAGCGCCAACATCCTGGAGGAGCTCGGCGCTGAGGTGGTTTCATCTGCATCAGGGTGATCCTGGAGAACTTCACTTCAAGGGTTTCCAGGAGGACGACCTGGTTCTGTTCCAGTTCAGTTACTGTCATGGCATCATCAATAAAAACAGAGCAGAAATCGTCGCATTTAGAAGTTTGGCAGCAGCACATCCGAACCACTTTCTACAATCCAACAGTTTCATTTTTCTTAGGTAGTTTCAGCTTGAATCTGAAGTTAAACCTACTGTCAGGAGGTCACTCTCTAAGGGAAAGGTCTACCTGCTAGCGCCAGATTAGAGCTGGACCATAAATAATTTAAAGCATACTATGAACTGGAAGGAATGTTTCATTTTCTTCTCTGCGTCTTACAACAAATGATGATGAACTAGATTAAAATAAAAAATTATTAAAATAACACCAAAAATAAAATTTCAAGCGAAAAATACACATGTACTTTTAAATTATTGCAGAGTTTCCACATTTTAAGCATTGGTTCACTTTAAGGAGTGTATTAAAACGGTACTGGCCCTGTAGGTGCATCCCTGCTTCTAAACTACTGCAGTTGTTAACGAGTTTTGCACATTAATTTCTTCCAGTGGCTCCTTTCATTATATTCAGGATCTATTCTCTCCTATTTTTCATATCAGATTTGCTTCAGTTTGTGCATAAAATGAACATAAAATGAAAAATGGCAGGAGAAGATCCATAAAACAACCACCTGGAGGAAACCATGTAGGACATATCTAAGGTTGGCCTCAATCCAGACGAACTACTGATTAATAAATTAATTAAACAGAAAATATCAGAGATGTCCAAACTTTCTGCTACATGGGCCACAAAAATAAGATTAAAAAAATTTTTTTTTCTACCTGCTTAACAATAAATCAAATGTAATATTTTAAATAAACAAAAAAAGTAGGAAGTCTTGTAGAAAAAAGTTTTTTAAAGGATTGTAGATTCAGAACACAGGGCTTTTTAATATTTCATTTTTTTAAAGAAATAATAAAATTTTCAAATATTTCTAAGGGGTTCATTTTAAAGCAAAAATCTGTTTTTCTAAGCAGAATAAAACAGGGTTTGGGTCGCTTTCTTTGAAAATATGAGTTATATATGCCTATGTTTGGTTGTCTCTACTTCTGCTGTTGCATTATTAAATAATAAAAAGAAAGCAAAAAAAATGGCTAGAAATGGCCCCCGGGCCGCACTTTGGACATCCCTGTATTATGTTTACAGCATGGACGGTTTAACAGAAGCGCATGAAACCAGAAATGTTCCAAGAAGTCTATGTTTTTTCCTTTTTAGGTGGAAACTTTAGAGGATAAACTTCTGCAGCTTTACCTGGTTCGTTCCTTGTTAAAAAGAAAGTTTTCTCTTTTAAAACCTCAGATTTTTTTCTCCTTGTCATCATTATCTAACCAGCAGTGACACACTGACCACTGTTAACCCCCCCCCACCCTCCCACGACGTCGTGACTGTGACACATCGGCTCTGTTTAGCCGACGCTGACTCACAGATGCTGTCCACACGTTGGGAGAGCTTCGCTGTCCTCCAGCGACCGGCTGCTCTACGTCACTGAAGACGGTGGAAACCTTCCAACAGTGCAGATGTAGTTAACGCTTCCCAATGAGTCACAGGAAACAGGCCCACAATGAATGGATTTACTTGGACCTGATGGATTTTCTGCCGAGGATGACGCCTAAGATGTTTGTTCAGTCTTTCACCTCTTTACCTTCGACAGCGTCATCAACTCAAAGTCAGACATCCTCTGTGTGTAGCTCCTACACCTTAAAACACTCAATTAAATCTACTGAAAAATCCATGTTTGAGTCAAAACTTTTCACAACAGGAAAAGCTGCATTAAAGGTTTAATCTGTTTTGGTTTTTTTCAACCCTGACCTTATTTTTAACTAATTTTATGTTTTTTAACTCACCCTGAGAAGCATGGAGACATTTAGAGCCGTTCAGCAGTATTTATACATCCAGTGTTGATCAGCTGTATCTGTAGAACGGCAGTGCTCGGAGCAATACAAATGCAGCTTGTAATAAGGTTTAATCTGCCCCAAACACCTTAATATTACCATGTTTATATTCTCCTAACGCCTCGGAAGTGCTTCTTGATCGTCTTCCGGGCCGATTTGGACGTAATACAGAATTACGCTGCAGCAGGAATGCCAGTCTGTGTTTAACCGTGGCAGATTCATCAGCTTTTTATTATTGTTTTACTGTTAAGCCCCAAAATCCGCCTGGAAAACCATAAAGAAGCACTCCAGAGGCATCCGTAAGTCCAAGAAGAATATAAACTTTATTACAAGCAGCATTTGGACTGCCCTGAACACTCCTGTTCTATGGATACAGCTGATCCAGACTGGATGTATAAATACTGCTGAACAGCTCAAACTGGCTCCATACTTTTAAGTTGAGTTAAAAAACATAGAAATAGCTAAACAAAAATAAGGTCCAGGTTGAAAAAAAACACAAGAATTCCCCTTTAAGTTCAGGAATTTCGACTCGGAATGAGAGGATTCATCATCACACCAACGCTGGACGGAATAGAGAGAAATCCGTTTTCATGTCCAGACTAAAACACCAACACAGACAGAGGAGCAGGTTTTGAGGCTGGTGAAACACTGGGACATCCTGCGTCCTTTATCCATTATATTCCTGTAATATCTACAGTAGTACAAGTGAAACCCATCCAAACGTTTCCCCACGAACACTCTCCATCTCCATCTTATGAAGTCTGAATGTAAAACATATTTTCTCTCATGTTGGAAGCTGGATCCAGCCAGATGAATTTAGCTGGTTGTAACACTTTCTCTAGGCTACTTGTGACTCAAATTTCAGATTTACCTTACTAAAAATTAATGTAAAGACACTCAAATGATTTTGGACCAGAAGGTTTGGCTACAGACGGAAGAAGTGAAAAAAGAATGAAACTCAAAACGATGGTTTAAGTACTTGAAAATTTCCAGGTGGATTATTTTAATAAGGAAACTTTGTAATGAATGAACTAAAATTATTTCAGACCTAAATGTCTGTTTTTTCTTGGTACCAACAGTTTGAGTAAGAATATTTTCTTCACAATCACAGCAATTGTTTTTTTTTTCTCTCTGGGTGCACCCTTTAAAGTAAATCAAATTATCTTTCAGATCGGATCAATACAGTTTCATTAGCAGTGTCTGTTTGACAGTTTGTAACCTTCAGCTTCCTGCAACAAAAAAACCCCCTTAACTTTCGTTGAAATGGCTCCGACTTGAACACACCAAATCGACTCTCTGCGTGTAACGATGTGTAGAGTCCAAAAAGTCCTACATAGTAAAGCGTAACGTCAAAGTCCAGGGGAATGTGTGGGTGTGTGTGAAAGGGCAACGAGAGCGAAATGGTGTGGTGGGGTCACACTCCACTGTGCAGCAAGGAGAGAAGAAGAAATCGCCGTCAATCTGGTTCATCAACATCACAATGTTCATACATCACAGAAAAAAACCTGACCAATCTCACAAGGCTAGAAGTGATGCCTTCATTTCTCCCGGGAGTTAACCCTTTTTATGCTGGAACCATGGGTTATTCAACTAAAACTAAACATAACTCTTAAACTAATAGTTTTTTTTTCTTGTTTTTAGAGATTGAACTCATTAACTTTGTTCTGTATTTTTTTTAGAGTTAGCTCACTAATATGAAAACTTTTTTTGTTGTAATTAGATATTTAACTGTAATATTTAAAGGCATATTTATGTGTGGGTTACAAACAGTTTTTTATTTATCCCCTTCGTTTTTTCATTTCCAGTACGCCTACAACTCTGGGTCAAATCTGCCTGCTTTTGCAACACCCTTTCCATGTACGGTACATGTGTATATTAGACTTTATAGAAAAGCTAACGCCTGATTCACTCCGGATCCGATGCGGCTGCGTTTTCCGTACAGGCTGCGGTTTTTAATGTGGAACGTCTCGGGAAAACTTGCTCCAAAAAAAAGCACCAAATCTCCGTGGTTCATGCAATAACAGCTGTGTATACAGATAGGAGCTGGTAAACAAATTAATTCACTTCATCACTTGGCTTGTTCTGTGATGGTTGAAAACACTCATTTATTATATATTTTAATGTTATGTTTCATTAAAGCTTGTGGGTTTTTCTGTGTATCTAAATTGTGTTAACTTTAACAAAGGAGTTATGTGCTTCCATAATTTTCTGTAAAATGTGCATGTGCAGCCTGGAGAAAAAAAAAACCTGTTAACTGAGGTCAGCATCAACACCACAGCCGCTGTGAAAGCTCTGATTGGAGTCCACGTTTTTCATCGCTGTGGAAGCCGTACGGAGTCCATCTGTTCCACAGCCGGTGTGAAGCGGGCGTAAGATTACTGTGATTCCACCGATGTTTGCCAATCATGGATGAAATCATAAATGCAGACACGATGAATCGCTTTGGTAAAAAATATGCAACTTTGAAGCTCTGACACTGTTGACGTCCACGAGGGCCCAATTAATTTCATTCAGTAAAATGTCCACAATTAAAGATCATCTGCTGCTGAAACCCTTCATAATTCCCTTTCTTGTGTGTATTTCTCAAAAACCTTCCATCATAAACACGGTTAGCACGCTCATATTACCCTAGAAATAACACTGCAGCACCCTTCTTCTTTTTGACCTTCAGTCTTGGCTGGCTGACAACAAATTGGTGCATTACCGCCACCTACCAGCAGGGGCCTTGGACCAGAATGTCAACCAAGGTTGCACTGATGTATTAGCATCGTCCATGCTAATGCTAGCCTCGCTCTCGTTTTGTATTTAGCCAAACTCTGAAGTCTATTTTAGCAAACAGCTGTACCTCTAAAAGCCCAGATGAGTAGCCAACAGCACCCTCTGCTGGTTGTCTTGGTTCAATACATTGCACGGTAACAAAATAATTTACACGGAGGTTGTAATTTTTCTTGTGTAGGCCCGATACGTGATTGAGGGCCTCACCTGCGTTAAGGAGCGCTGAAGTTCGGATATTCTTTGTTTAGTATATTTGTTCAGACCCGTGACAGGAAACCTGGTGGATCTAACTGTGTGTCCACACCAAACGCGATAGGAGCGACTAGAGCTTCGGGTTTACATGTAAAATCAATGGAGGAGCGCGATGAAATCCCGCGACACTTCAGAAGCAGATTTGCGTCGCGAAAAAGCTTTTCTGCCTGATTCGCGCGAACAATTCAAGCTACAGATGCGATGGAAAATTCGCGCTGCTTTTTATGTGGTGCATTTTGTGCATTCGCGCTCATGGCGTCTTATCGCTCGAGTTGGAAAAATCTGAACTCCAGCGTGAAATCGCGCCGCAACAACCAATCAGGGGACAGAGTTTCAGTTATTCTGTGACTGTCATGGAGTCACAGCCTCAGCAGGACATGGAGGAAATACTGATAAACATCGTGGCTAATCACCCCGAGCTACACGACACAAGCAGTTTGCTATACAGAGACAGAAATAAAATAAACTATTTAGACAGGAATGATCTTAAGAGGTTTGTGGGTGGCTCTTAAAAGAGCCGTTGTTGCTGTAAAAGCACCTCTAGGCCTAGAAGTGAGCCTTGAAACGGCCTCCTCTCCTGGTTTCCTGGTAGCAGCTCCCGCACCACGTCCCACGCTGCTCAAATATTATAAACTTTTAAGAACCGCAGACAGATGGACAGCTGCTCAGAAATCTAGTTGGTGTTTCGGCAGGCGAAGCTTGGAACTTCACGGCACAAACTGGGCGAGCAGGTCACGTTCTCCAGGCGGCGAGGAGCCGGTGTTTATGAGAGGCTCGCTGCTGTTTATGGATCCCTCCGCCGTAGCTAGACTGTATCCGTAGCTCACCAAACCCCCAGTGCAGCGGTCCCAGCTCTACCGGAGGCCAGGCCGAACACGTAATCCACTCTGTCCTCCATCAGCTCGGTCCATAATCCACCGCCAGATGCACTGTAGCCCCAGCTTCGCTGAAGGCCAGTTAGCGCGTGAAAATACCATATTTGAAGCGGGACCAGTTCGCGTTGTACACGCTTCAAGGTGCGAATGTGCACGCGAACAGCAAGGCGTGTGTCGCGCTTTTTAGTCGCTCGTATCGCGTTTGGTGTGGACACAGCACAGTAGTTACTGATTTAGGGGTAAAAGTGAACAGTGGCCTAACTTTTGCGGTGGTGAAGTCCGGCTTTTATCACTTGAGGATGATTGCCAAATTAAAGCGTATGCTGTCGAAGCCGGATTTTTTGAAACCGTTGTCCATGCGTTTGTGACATCACATTTGGACTTTTGCAACTCACAGCATTTTGGACTTTCTCAATCAAACAACGCTCGCCTGCAGTTAGTACGAAATGCGGCAGCACGTCTTTAAACAGGCACTAGGAAGCCTGAGCACATTACGTCGGCCATGATGTCATTGCTCTGGTTGCCTGTTCGTTTCGGAATTAATTTTAAGGTACTTTTATCTGTTTTTAAATCTTTGCACGGCTTAGCCCCATCATTTCTGTCTGAACTACTGAACGTTCATTGTCCTGCCTGGTCCAGGAGGTCAGCTGATCAGCTCTTCCTTGTTGTGCCGAGGACTAAACCGAAGCGTTTGGCATACATTGTACTGTACTGTGTAACTTTGTGGATGGTGGAGTTTAGCTTTTTTGTCATGGGAAAGCACTTTGGGCATGTTTTTGTGACGTACAGTGTTATATAAATAAAGTTGACATGACTTGACTAACTGGGACCAGGAGGGAACTGGTGTATCTTTACTTACTGATCTCGTCTCTTATCGTGTCCGTTTGAAGGCGTTGGACAACCAGGATCATGAACTCCTGACGTCCGGGTGTGAGATTCAGGGGATTCAGCATCAGCCTCTTCCTAACTGAACTGCTGAACTTTAAGTGGAAGATGAATCAGCTCTCTGTTACACTGCCTCTGATCAGGAGGAAGCGTTTTTATTCAGAGACGAAAAGGACGGTCGAGACCCTCACCAACTAATTCAGACAACTTCCTCAGCGCCTCATCTGGACTTTATTTGGAAGGAGTTCTGCTGTGGCTGCCCTCCAGATCCAGCTGCTGACAGATAGACGCCATGTTTGAAATTCAGCTTCCATAATAATCAGGTGGATCTCTGCAGTTTGGCTTCAGTGTTGATGAACACATTATTAGGTTTAACACGAAGGATTGGGGATGAAGTCTAGCTGCAAATACAGCTCTCATCTTCAGGAATTTGATCCTAATGATATTATTTAAATCTTTTTTTTTTTTTTTTGCTCACTAAAGCAATGATCTTCCTTCTTTCTGTCTGTCCTGTTTGACTCCAGCTACATGCAAGCTGTTGACGCTGAAGGTCCGATGCAGGCATGCAGACGGCCACTCCTCTGTTTGACCAATCAATGGTCCAATTACAGCAGCCTGACCCGCGGGACAGCAGCGGGCTGCGGAGAGACGACTCTTCATCCTGCTCCATCATTCTGACAAGGTCACTCGCAGAGTGCCGACAGAAAGTGGGATAAAAGGCTCTTCCACCGGAGGCTGAGAGGGAGGGAGGGAGCAGAGGCCGAGAGCTCGACCTCAGCAGAACCTCACGGATGGGGATGAAGCGCGACGCTGCTTATCCTGCTGATGTTGCTTCCTTTTCATCAGCGGCTTTTCACCCACTAAACACGATGGAAGGAAAGTCTTAGCTAAGCAGGCGATATGTGAGAAGTTTTCTGTGAACCATGTTAGAGGGACGGTTACGCTAGCTACGTTTATGTGTACACTGGGCCTTTAAAAAAAATGTATCCGGTTATGACAAACCTTTACATCTGCTACGCGTTTGAGCGGAATAAATCATTTTGGCATTTGTGAAATACCGGAAATGACCGGAGAAGAAGGCATAGCAGACTTCCGTTGTAAAACAAACATGGCTGCGCGTGTTTAAAATCATTCACAGTCATGTTGTCCCGCGCTTGCTTTTATTTTTTCTGGTCACCGTTTTATATCGACCAGCCCCTTATTGTTATGTACACAATCAAATTATAAATAGAATGTATTTATTTTTTTAGGCCGATGTATTAAAGGAAAAGTTCTGTTTATTTTTCAGCCTTATCCGACCTTATTTTTAGCGAATGTTGCGTTCAGTTACTCACCCAGACAAGTTTGGAGCCACTTGCAGTCCTTCTGTAGGAGTTTATATCCAGTTGTGATCAGCGTATATCCATACAATCCGATTGTGTCCATTTAAATGTAGCCACTGAAACAGATTTCGATCTCAGCCTGCTGGGTGGTTGTTAGTTTTTGTTCAGTTGAGTTTAATAAACGGGAAAAAATGTCCAACATCCTTCTATCAGAAAGGTTAGTGTTAGGGTCAACCTTTTTCATAGAACTTGAGGCTTACAACTCAAGGTTGGTTGAGGACTAAAGAAAGTGAGTGTCTCATGTTTAGAAATTAATGAAGTATGGAAAATGGATGGATGATTGCGTCTTCTACGCTGATTTACCCAGAGCATGCGAGAAACTTTCCTCGCTTACGTCCTTCTTCAACAAAAACTCAGGTAAGATGTGGCAAACACGCACCATTTGTTGCTGAGGAGACTCTCGTATCCAAGACGCCAGAATAAAAGGTGGAGGGTGAGAATAAAGAGAGGAAACCCTCCTGATATCATCACTAACTTTGCCTCCTCCACCTGAGGCCATTTTAATATCAGGAGAGTTTGAAGTCCAGCTGATCTGGGTTAACCTGATTCTCTGAGCTAATGTCCTCCTTTCGTCTGACCCACATCTCTGATTTGACTCCAGACGATTGACTGGATGAACAGAGAAGATTGATGGAAAATAGAAACTTCACTTTTATAGACTTTTTACACAGCAACAGACAGACAATGGCACAATAATATCTAATATCTAATCTATGGATGAACCTTTTTTTAATCTGGAAGATCACAAACACTTATTTTACAGAAGCAAAAGTCAGTTCCCCTGATCTAATTTCGTAATTATCATTTCAGTACTGATCTCGTTCCAACCAGGGGTCTTCTTAACAGAATATTTTCTGTTTCAGACCGTTTTTTAAAAAAGCGACGGAAAAATCTGAAGGCCGTCTGTCATTTTTACAGATTAGTATTCACACTTCTCACCAATTGCTGCAGAAAGCAGTTTCAACTTTATGCAAAGAGTTCCGGTGACTAAATAAAAAAAGAGAGATTCCCATGAGAGCATCTGAGCATCATGCCAGAGGCAGAAATCCAGCACCTCTGCAGGAATCCCACCGTTTGATTACGCACAAACAGGTGATCATTTCTGTTCCATGTGGAGCAGAAGGAAGTGGAGGAGCACTGTTTGTATTTTAAGTCTAATTTTTAAAGGCACAGTGTGTAATTTTCGGCCAGTAGGAGGCAGTGCATACCTAAATTATCACCAGCATGCGGTATCTGTGTCTTGGAGTAAGAAACTCAACAACGGAGGTCCAACTAGTGCTGTTTTCAAACGCTCAAGTCCCTGAGAATGATCTATTTGCAGCAACATGATGAGCACATCAGTCTCTCTTTCATCGCTTGGAACTAGAAACGAGGTAAAAATGTATTTATGGAGAAACTTTTTAGCATTTTGAGGGGAAATCAATGTTTTAATAGCGGGCGTGTTCCGTGCGCTTTGTCCCTCCGGGCTCCTGTAGAAGTAAAGACGTCATCTAATATGGCTTTCACCTGAAAAGAGGACCCACGCCTATGTATTTTAAAACTGATTTTTAAAGTCATATTTTACAATATTGCCAATATTTTCCAATTCATGTGCTTTACGTAATTATTATTACATAATACTTTAATGGCAATTTTCAAATATGTACTGCAAAAACTACACATTGTGTAGTTTAAACAACCACTTTAAATGTGGTTGTTTAAATGCAGTTTTCTTTTCAGCTTGTTCAGATTGAATATTAAGTAAAATAAAAAATAAAAAAAAATAAATACTTTTGAATACGCTAGACTTGAAGATTGATTATGACTGGAATTTCTTCTTAGACCCTGTTGATCAAAATGACGGTAATGACTTATGCAACATCTGGTTTCGAGAGATGTTTACTCATTATGAGGAAGAAAGCAGTTTGTTATTACTTTTAAAAGGATTTGTTTGAGAGGAAATATCAGAAAGTTCCTGAAACTCAGAGGAAATCTGGAGAGAAAAACTGTAGATCTGCACAAGTTGGAGCCACCGTTTTTACAAGACCGTTAAAAGATTTACCTTAAAGGCCGGGTGCCAAAGATACCAGATACTGGGCCCGGCCAAAACAGATTACAAGACCCATGCAGCATACTGACCTAAGATAACCAGCAGGGGGTGCTGTAGGATGCTAACCGGGCTTTTGGAGCCAGTAAAAAAAAGATTATTTAACACAACTGTATCCCAAAATGAACGTTAGAGCTTGGCTTAATGAAAACAATGGACGGTGGTAACACATCGGTCTTCATAAAGCAAGTGCAACCTTCAGGGACATTCTGGGTAAAACTCCATACCAGTAGGTGACAGTAAAGCACCAATTTGTGGTTTTCCAGCCGCCAATAAACATCAGAAAGAAGAAAAAGAGCGCCCTGCCATTTGTAGGCTAATATTAGCATGCTAACGGTAATAACAATGAACATTTCGGGAGAGATACACAAAAGAAGGGGAATTACGAACAGTTTCAAGGGCACATTATTTTGGATTGTGGATGTAAAACTTCTTCTGGAACAACTTTCTTACAGTGATTTGCACATTATTTTCTTTTTAAATGGTTTGCCAAAAGACTTTACTGAGTTTTATGATTGTATCCTCGACTGGCATGAAAGGGTGTTTGAAAAAAAAAAGTAGACATATTATGTTTCTGGAGTTAATTTTGTTTTCTAATTTTTTGATTTGTCTCCCTAAAAATGGAATTTGTTTTTCAATTTACTTAATTTGATTCCTGAAAATGTAATTTTTTTTTTCCAATATGTTCATTTGCTTCCTGAAAATGTAAATGTTGTCTGCACTTCTCAGCCTCCGTAGGACAGAGATTGGATTTTAACAGCAGCTCAATGATCACAAAGATACATGCAAACTGGTGCAGCAGACTTCTTCCAAAGCCCCGACCTCAACACTGTCTGATCGAGTTCAGAACAGAAGAATTTTCCTTAGATGAGTTGTGTTTGAACGCTGTATTAATCATGCAACTGAACTGTTAAAAACTTCCAATGTGCAATGAGAAGCACCCAAACAGCGAAACGCAGAAATGAGGCGAAACAAAAATGAGCTGCACAAAAAGACGGAGAGGATCCAGATAGATATCTGAGCGAAAAACAAAACAAACAAAAAAACGGGAAACTTCCTGCTGGAGTCTAGAGCTGAAGAAAAACAGACAGCAGAGCGAGAGCAGCTGCTGAAACACAATGAGGTGATAAGAGAGGTGGGAGAGGAAAATGATAGTAGGGAAAACAACAGATGAAAGTGGTTTTTTCATAAAAAAGCGAGGGAGGAACGTCTCAAACGTTCCTGAAATCTAAATCCTGCCATTCCTCAAAGAAACATGGCAGATATAAAAACACAGTTTAGGCTCAGATACAGCTGCCTTCTTCTTTCTCAGAGGATTCTACACAGAACCAGCTTCCCACTGTGGATTCCAGCAGTAATAAATCACCTGATGCCGGCACCGACTGGGTGCTGTTCACGTTTTTGGAGAAGAAGCTCAGCTCTGAGGCTAAAGAAAGAAAAATGTAGCTTTAAAAAGAGAATGGAACCCAGGACGGAGAAGATAGCAAAAAAAAGGGATTAAACTGTCTTTTTATGCGTCACCGGGAACAGAGAGAAAGATTCAAAGTAGAAAAACACAAGACAAGAAATGAGGTGCAGGTTGTAGAGAGGGAAGCAAAAATGAGGCGAAGGAGGAAAGGAAAACCGAAGGTGACAGAAAATATTAACATGCGGACATATGGGAGACATTATGGATGAAACAGGTGGGAGGGATGAAAGGTTCCAGGGTCCTGAAGAACCAGCTGTGGTTGGACTGATTCCTCCTCCTCCTCCTCCCTGTTGGAGCTCTGTGGTTGGAAACACGGCTCCGCTCAGACAAAATGAAGCGTGAAACAACAGGGATGCTACTGGTAGCCGTGTGGACGTCAGCCGGTTTTCCTCCAGTATCAGTGATGTCTCCATTCAACTCGACATGGTTCCAGTTGAGTGCAGAGCGTGTTGCGGACCTCACTGCTGTTCAAACATGTGTTCTGGTTCAATCCTCCTTTTTAGCGATAGCTGCGAGTCCTTTGTGGTTTGTTTCGGTGCCACTTTTTAAAGCTTTGCACTGCAGTCTGAGTTCTGCACATAAACATTCTACATGTGTTCAGGTAGGAAACAGACGGATTCGTTTGGTTACCGAAAAATACATTCATGGTTACAAGATAAGAGGTTTATAATAACTTACACTTCAACTGTAAAAGATAGAATATTCAAGAAGTAATCAAGGAATTCATATTGTCTAATTTTTAAAGAATTTGTTTGAATAATGGTGCAGAAGACAAGTATTAATGCCACGTTGGTTGGCAATGACAGCTGTTAAAGGTTTTCACACACTGTTGCTGGTATTTTGGCCCATTCCTCTTTGCAGATCTCTTCTACAGCTGATAAAAAATCATAGGGTTGTCTCTGGTCAACACAGACTTTCAACTCCCACAGATTCTCCATTGGATTAAGCTCTGGAGCCTTGAAACGCTTCTTATGAAGCCACTCCTTCATTACTCAGACGTTGTGTTTGGTATCCTCATGCTGAAACATACAGTCATGATTTTTCTTTAATGCTTTAATTGATTGCAGGAGGACTTTTGCTCAAAATCCGTCGACACAGATGTTTCCCTCCCATTTTTTTTACTGTGGGTATGGTGTTTATTTTTTATTTATTTGATAGGGACGCTGCACATTAATGGACATCACTGTTAATGTGTCAGTGTTGGCTTCAAGCTAATTTACAACTGTTGTCCCTAGGCAAGGATGTTTATTCCCAGAACAGAAAGAAAAAGAATAAAAACGAAATAAATTACTAGAAGACATTAATACAAAGAAGTAAAGAAAACAAAAAGTAATATAATTAGTAGACAAGTAAAACAAGAGAAGTTGGTTACATCAACCAAATGACAGAATCAAGAAAAAACAAAAGAAGAATACATGGATAAAATATGTAGACAAGTCATCCAACCCTTAAAACAAGACTTCCTGTGAGTGTCACAATTTCCTGACGGATGATTTAGCCTTCACCAAGTGCATCAATGATTTAATGAGGGCAGCATCGATTAGATCTTAACCACTGTTTTAACTGAGTTTTAAAAGTGCTAAATGTAGAGCACATGTGTCAAACCCGAGGCTCTGGGGCCAAACCCGGTCCGCCATGGTCATTTATGTGGCCCTTTAAACTACAGAGGATCCTATAGATAGAACATTTAAGTTATATTTCTGTGCACCCCAATGCAATTTTATCAGTAAAATAAAATCAGTGTTTATTTGAACAGTCCTAAATCACATCATTATGTAAAGGTGTTCAGTAATATTTCATTTTTAGAGTGACTTTTGGAATGCGGAGGCTGATTTTAACGGTTTGTTATAGTTTTATCAGTACTTTCTGCAACAACCGGCCCTTTAAGGATATTCATCAGCTTGATGGGGCCCAAAACGGAAATGAGTTTGACACCGCTGATGTAGTGCTTAGCAAGAACCGTAGCCACATCAGTCCGGATGGAAACGTGACAAAGTCCGAAATAAAACAAGGATTTGTATAGGAGATGCCTTTGAAAGATGGAGATGGCTGAAAATGGAGAAGTATTCGAATACGGACCATTGCTAATGTTATTTAGTTAGGGTTAGCCGTTCCTGCTGGATCCCGCAGCAGCTGGCAACCTCGAGTCAGGAAGGGATACAAAGTTCTACTGTATTTTGAATGTGATTTCAGTACTGCTTTTGGCCACAATCCTACATACGTTTCCTTTAACATTCTTCCCCCTCGAAGCGCGGCGAGCGGCGTTTCTACCAAAGAGTTCTATTTTTGGTCTCATTTGATGATATTCTCCCGGTCCAACCAAATCGTCCCCACCATCTTTAGAAGGGCCTGGACATGTGCTGGCTTAAGAAGGGGGACCTTTCAAGCGCAGCAGGTTCTTAATCCGTGACGACATATTTGGTACTAATAGATCGGGGGTCTGCAAGCCATCCATCCAAAGAGCAGTTTTGCTCTTAATCCAGCTAAATAAAACTAATTTAGAGCCACAAATGTTACGCGACCTTTAGAAAAACCTCCCTGAACATTTTTAAAAGAAAGAAAAACATTAAAAAGTAGCAAAAAGTAGATGGATTTTTTTCTATAAGTATTTGTGGTAATTTATGTAAAAATTCACATAGTTTCAAACCAGAATTTTTTTTAGTAAGAAAAAAAAAATGCCTCCTAGAAGTAGTTGTTGACAAAACCCAAAACATTATCTGGTTGGTTATTATTTTAGCCAAAGTTCATGAGAGCCATTGTGGAAGGTCTGAAGAGCCACTCTGGGCTCCGGGGCCACAGGTTGCAGACCCCCCTGTTCCTGATCAGGTTTACCCCACCAGGTGAGATCATGCATGGAGTCCCAGGTTGAAGCAGATCGTCAGTGATTCCATTTTCTAATAATTGCTGATCTCTGTCACCAAGCTGCTTGTCTATTATAAATTGGCTCCTCCCAGGCTTGTGCAGGTGAACAATCTTGTCCCTGGGGTCCTTGGACAGCTCTTTGGCGATGGTGGAGGTTGGAGTCTGACTGTTTGGAGGTGTGCACAGGTCTCTTTAATGTAGATAACGAGACCAAACAGGTGCTACTAATACTAGTAAGGAGTGTAGGATAGAAGAGCTTCTTAACGTAGTCACAGGTCTCTGAGGGCCAGAATTATTGCTTGATTATTGTTGCTAAATTCTTATTTTCTGCACCATTATACAAATACACTCTTTAGAAATCATACAATATGATATACTGTATGTTTTTTTCTCTTGGAAGGTTGTGCTGGAAGGCGATTTCGTCGCACCACTGGTCACAATGCCAAGTAAAGTCTGCAACTGTTGCTATGCTACCAGAGAAAAGTCAGTGCAGCTCTGCCGTCCACCCTGAAACTCCATCAGCATGCTGGGCAGGGGGCTCCGGGTCCGTCTGGTGTCTGAGATTCAACCCAGGTGACGATGATGAGGACAAGACCAGGTTTAGGACAGAACTTTGTTTTCATGATACAAAAACGGTTTAAATTCTTATACCTGCAGTCCTGCCTCATCATCAGCTGAAATATCTAGCTGTTTAGCCTGTCTGATCCAGCAGAAGTGAGTTCACCCACAGCTTCAGTCAGGTTACGGTCGCTCCAACTCAGCCGTTCCACAGAGGCCTACTGCTGCTTTTCTGCCACAGACCAGAACGATCCCCTCCATCCTGCCCAAAGGTTGCGCCAGATATATTTGTTGTCTTAATCTATTTTTACCGATCAGATTTCAAAATTAGAATGCACTGAGCAGTATTTATAATTAATTTTAAAAAGTTTTCTATGTGAACAAGACGAAAAGAGAACTAGGCAAACGGTAAAATTAGACATTTGCACTTAAAATACGAACATTTCACAAAAAAAATCAAACTTTTCGCAAAAGCCTTTTTACAAAAAAGTGTTAACGTACATTTTTGCTGTTGACTGTTATTTTGGCTTAGTTTTGGAGCCAAGTCAGAATCGGACTTATAGCTGCTTCATGTACAGCAGCGGGCGTAGTAAGGGTGCTGATCGCCGTTTGTGAAATCTGAATAAAGAACCCAAAAACAATATAACGCATACACATTCTCTAAATACCAAATGCACAAACAGAAAGAGTTACCATGAACAAAATGAGCCTGGCAAACTCTCTCAGTTGCTGCAGGAATCCAGGATTTCTTTTGAACATCCAGGTTTAATCTCCTGATCGCCTCCAATCTTTTTTGCCTTTTTAAAAAAAAAACTTTTTGGTGCAAAAAGTTGTCGACCAAACAGCAAGAGGGAACCATCTGCTCTGCTAGATCCTCCTCCAAACAGGCAAAACACTCTAATTATAGGTAAAATACGCTGTTTCCCGCCACCCGGTACTAATATGGTCTGTGCGTAAAGATGAAAATGTCTGCACATCTGTATCAAGTGGTCAGGGGTGTGAAACACTAAGCTGGGCAAATTATTTCAGAATTCATCTGATGTTCCTGCTCCTGATGCTGCCACAGTCTGTCAGAAGCAGAGACCCAACCTGGTATCCTGCGGGAGATTGGAAGAAGTTTTCTCCAGAAATGTCCTCGGTAAAGTTTGGCTTGTAACAGATCAAACCTGCTGTTGTTGGAACGTTCCACGGTCGACGGGACAGAGATTATGTTGGAAAGAACTGATTCATTAATTTACCTTTTACTTTTTTAAATATCTGATCAACTATAAAATTGCTTTTAAACCTGGAGGAAACTCAGGAGTTCCTCCTCCACTGATGCTGATCTTCTCTGCTCCCAGCATCTTTTAGGATGAATGACCTCCGGTGCCTCATCATGACGACACTCACTAAATCCTGCCAGGCTTTAACCATCAGATCATCCGTGGTTTTCCAACATCTCCGTCTCTCTCTTCTGGCTGCAGTTATTTCCTCTTCCTAAATGATAAATCACGAACTTCTTGCCTTATTGGCCTGCAGTCTGAATCCTTCCTTTGCAGAGATGCCGGGAAATTGTCTCTTTTTGGCCTTTAGGTTTGCTTCAACGGATGCAGACAATGTTACTCGACTTTAGCTATGAATCTGGAAAGCATCTGCAGGTTTTATGCTCGCTGATCCACATCCAGCAGGACTTTGAATCAGAGAGTTCTCCCTCTGCAGCCCAGAGTTCAGCTCAGCGTCCTCACATCGCCTCGTGTGTCATTAGTATGAATCTGCCGTCTTCACACGGCTCTCCCGCGACCTTTACAACGCGCCGGATTAACTAAGCATGAAAATATCAGAGGAGCGCAGGGTCCTGTCAACGGCTAGAGGGGATTTTATCATCTGATTCGTTTCAAAGCCTGATGCATGTAGAAACACGGCGGCGGAGAGCGGAGAGGATCAAATCAATCTGTTCCTGAAGCCCTGACCACTGGGGCGGTGTCTTCTCGATGCAGAGAGTGAGGGAGAAACGCTGAAGGAGGAAACTCAACATGATCTGTCTGAATCAGTCGACCTTCTCCAGAGTGTGAAAGTAAGTTCCGTCAAATCTGCCATTTTTGCGACACCCTTTCTATATACAACCTGGACGTACTTTTTAGTTAATATTATGTGTATTTACTCACCCAGACAAGTTTGGAGCCACTTCAGGAGAAGCTTATATCCAGTCTAATCAGCGTATATCCATATAATTGTAGTCAATAAGGGCAGGAGATTTTCTGCCCGTAATAAGGAATTATCTGCCCCAAAGCTCCTTCATTTAACCATGTTTTGTTATCAATAGTTAGCGATATTCCCATCCAAGTTCAGGACATCGTGGAAGTGCTTATTTGTTCTTTTCCGGGGGGGATTCAGAGTATTACAATAACATCCCACCTGTTGTTTGAGCAGGACTTTCACTGTGCTATACGACGGTCGGTTAAGCCCAGTTCATGCTTCGCCGACCGTAAATATTCACTCAGACGCAGACGTATTGACAGAGAAGTCTTCTGCTTTTCCACTCCATTATCTATTGTTTTTTCAGCGTTGCTCCACCAGGACAGCAGGGGGCGCTATGTTTTCATTACGTCTCTGCCTACTATCACACAGCGCTGTTTCCTTTTTTTTTTCTAGGCTTGTGAACGCATTTCTTCCTCAAGGAGCAATGAACGACAGAAAGTAAATTTTTATTAAAGCTGTAAAAGCTTTTTACTAGAAGTTCGGATTATAGAATCCTCTAGAAATACATGGAAACAAACACAGCAGCCTTTGTTGGTGTTTCTCTACACCAAACTGTGTTCAAAATCGCCAACAGATTAGATAAGTTATCTTTTCAATATAAAGCGTGTAGTGGCCAAACGCTGCATTAACTACTGATTACAGCGAGTATAGAGCCCCGCTCTGGTGAAGCGATCTCTGGCTGTTACTGAAACTGACCAATCAGATGCAGACGCTCTCCGTCGACGGAGACGGATAGTTAAAAATTGGGGCTCTACTCCGTGCGTCCTTGCGTAGGTGACGGAGAGCCCTTGTGTTGACGGATAATGCTGTTGCGTCAAGCCGTCTCCGTCAAAACGCAGAAGCATAAACTAGGCTTTAGACAGAACTACTGCAGACATCCAAATTTCCAAATTACACTAATAACCACCTGTAAAAACCCCAAATGCTAATAACTTAGCACCTCAGAGACGTTCCAAACTCACGGGGGAACCAGGCTAAATGAAGCCGTTTTTAAGGCAGATAAATCTCCTGCCCATCATATGGTTATACGCCGATCACAACGGGATATAAACTCCTCCTGAAGAACTCCAAGGGCCTCCAAACTGGTCTGGGTAAGTAAATTAAATGGACTGAACTTATATAGCGCTTTTCTAGTCATACTGACCACTCAAAGCGCTTTACATTAAAGCCACATTCACCCATTCACACTCATATTCATACACCGACAACCAACATGGCTCGGTAGGTGCCTTGCCCAGGGGCACATCGACATGTGACTGGAGAAAGCTGGAATCGATCCTACGACCCTCCGATTGCAAGCCGACTCTACTCTACCACTGAGAAACAGTCGCCCCAAGTAAATTATCATAATATTTGCTAAAAATACAGAGCAGGTTCATAAAAAATAAAAATAAAACGTTCTCTTTAACTCTTTAGGCGTCAAAGTAACAAAATTCTAACAAATAACGTAGCTACCTAAACCAGTCATAGCTGCAGATATGACTACTGATTTAGCTACTGTTTTATAACAGGAGATGGCGGACATGTGTAAATTCAAAGACACATAATATTGGGTGTGTTACCGGGGAAAGTTTTGGAGTAAATCCAGTTTGAATCCACACCTACTGATCCAGGAGACGAGGGAGTAGCGGCGTAGAGAGAGCTACATTTAGAAATGTCTGTTCACAGCTGAGTTCGCTGCCGTCAATGACTGATTCAGATTCTGAGGAGGAATATTCATCGTTTGATCAAAATGTTCAGATATCCATTGAGAAAGAAAATGATGCTCCATGAGCGTGCAGCGACAGCCAGTCCTGTTCGCCCTGACGGTCCGCACACAGCACATGCTGTGGTTTATGTGGAGGTCATTTTAATCTATAAAGCACGTTGAGCTGCAATTCTTATATGAAAAAAAAGATAAAAGTGACCGAGGTAGTGGGAATTTATAAAACCCAGAGGAAATAGTGGCAGACAACGTAGAAAAGTTGAGAGAGAATACTATGGTGGTGTTGCAGTGGCGTTCACGGTCTTACAATAAGTAGAAACCAAGGAAATAATCAGATATGCCCAAGTGAAAAAATGAGTACTTTAGTGTATTTCAAGTATGTTTATATATCCAATTGTATGTTGAAAATGTACTTACCAAAATTGTATTTTTTGTGTGTACTAGCATCACTCTTTAACACTTTTAACACTCTTGAAAATAATTTTACTATGTTACACTTTAAAGAAATAGATTATTCTAAAATGTACTTTAAATGAAAGTCATGTGTACTTTTTAAAGTGTACTTATCTGATATTTGTTTTTTCACATATTTTTGATATATTTTAAATTGTACTTACAATAAATTGTTATTGTAAGATACGCTGAAAGCAAACTTTAAAAGCACACATTTTAGTATCAACACTGTAATATTAAGTTTGAGTGTATTTTAAGTTACATTTGAGTCTAATTATGAAGTGAAGTTATTCACGCTAGTTCTTCAGTTCTTTTATAAATTTCTTACTGAAATTACACAGATTGTTATTCTTGCTGCTGTTCTGTAATGTTTAATCAGTTTGGTAAACAAATATGATATACATATATATATAAAAGCAGAGAAGATAACAGGTCTGTAAGTTAACCTTATTTTATGGGTTTTAGTTCATGTATATGCTTTTAAAAGTGTCAAACAGGGAAAACAGAAGAAATTACCCATAATTCACTTGGGAGAAACCTGACACAGAACCGTGAGTCAAAGCAACGTTACAAAAGAGACGTCTTGGTGAAAAGCACAACTTAATTCTCAGAGAAGTCACTATTACCTGCTTGGAAAGCATTACCCTCTGGCCTATAGGGCATGTATGAAAGTATATTCTCTTAGAGTTTGAAATAATAAATATTATAATTAAACATTTTAGCATATTTAAAATATATAAGTAGTATAAAGTTGACATATTTTTAGTATGTGAACAAATAATCCTTAATGTACACTACTTACAATACAAAGTATGCTTTAATTGTACTAATTAAGTATATATTAGTACATTTAAAACCATATATTTAAAGTATACTAATTATATTTAAAGATGGATATCTGTAATTTATGCAATCCGATGTGGCCATATATATGTCAAAATATGCAAATCAGATGAGGTTTTTTTCACCCATCACAAATTTTGGGGTCATACTGAAGATTTTTTTCATTTACAGGAAGCTTTTAGCGATGAACATAGAGAAGCAACGCGCTTTTCTAATAGTGATATCAACTTTAAGTATTTAAATACTTACTGTTACGAACCTTCCCCTTGGTGTGCCTCCAAGTCAGAACGGAGGGAAGGGGCAAGGCAGCAACTGACAACCAACAAAAAGTCACTCGATGCTCAATGACAGTTTAACAACTTTTATTGCAGTTTTGTTTGCTTAGAGGCTGCGCGTACAACTGTGAAGGGAGGGGGAGACAGGGACAGTTAGGTGGTGCCAAAGGAATGAAATTAATAAAACAAAACAGAGCCCATCTACCCTTCTGTCTAAACAAAGAAACCAAACAAAAAGCCTTGCCTAAACTTTCATACAAAATTGATGGTTCCAGAAAACATTACAAGGGTGGCGATCACCTTCTTACCTAGTGTATTTTAACAGAGTTTCCACTACGTGATGAGGTGTAAAGGGATCCCCCAGCTTACCTAGTCCACAGCCTCCCTCCACCAAACCTCCAAACAGTAGCAGCTCCAGAACACAAGTGAAGGAATCAGCTTGACTGTGGCAGGTGAAGCAATCAGTCAATCAGCAGCATTGAAAGAATAATAAATACTTATTGTAAGTATTTAAAACTAAAGAGTTGATCTATAACCAGTACCTGAATGCGGGGGTGGAGGGGGGGCGACTAACTCATAATAGGCTTGATTCCCTGATGGTTCCTGTGTCGTTCCTAAACATCCAAACCAATTTCGGTCCTCTTAGGAGCATTTTGGATCCTAATGATGCAGAGCTAAAGGCCAATCTCTAATCTCCCATTCATGAGCAGGATGGTTGAAAATGCTGCGTTTCAACAGTTAAACAGTTTCCTAACAGTGACCAACCACTTTAATACTTCTCAGGTTGGTTTCCATGCTCACCACTGCACAGAGACTGCCCTCGTGCAAACACTTAACTGCTGTTTTTACTTTCTAAGCTTTTATCATACGTTTGGTTTCATGTAAAGCAGCAAGAATTACCTTGTTGAAAGTGTGCTTTACAAATCAAACCGTATCGCCCTGCCTAAGGCTTGTACAGCCTGATTGGACTTGCAGCCGGTGAGGCATCTAAAAGGAGGGTGGTGGGGACTGGATCAGACACACGTCAGAGGATCTGAGGTCTCAACAATTCTCTGCTGACTACGATGAAAGGCAGGACATTCATGCAGGACAAACACCTGATTCTGATTCACAGGAAAGCTTTTTTCTTTTGCATCTGGTGTTGATCTACAGAACTCTAATCGATAAAAATGACTTAGAAGGAGTTGTAGTTCCCTAATAAATGCAGATTGACCAGAGCCTGGCCTGCACAGCAGATTGGACGTTATTAATCCAAGTTGCAGGTTTTACCACTGAGACTTCTGAATGCGAGCGGAGGATAATGGAGGAGGACACAGTCAGGTAATGGGATCATGGGTGTCACATGAGTGCGGGGGATGTTTCCACATATCTGCACTCTGGGGACGCCTCCAATCGACGTGACTAATGTGTGTTTTATAGACAACAACGACTCAATGTGTCCATTACAATCATGGACGGCAATGAGAGCGATGCAGAGAGCTAAACACATTTTTATGACGCTCATATGTCTTCATAAAACATTCAGCGGAAGCCGTAAAAAGAAGAGAAGCAGGAGAGTAAATGACAGAGGCTTTTAAAGGTTTATTAAATGGGAATGGACTCCTTGCTGCAGAATGCCGCCACAACTCCCATTAAACTGACTCTGTTTGTAGGTGATCAGTTTATGACTGCTGGATTTCACTCATTAGGCGCCTGGATGTGTTGTTTGGTGAATGTGGAGCGGGAAGTTCGGGCCTACCGTGGAAATCCCATCATGCTTTAGGATGTTTCACCCAAAACACTCATCAGTTGGTGTTCCAGAGAGTCAGAAGATGGCCGATGGTTGCAGGTTCTCAGTGCATAATGTTAGGAATCCTGCAGACTCTATGGTTACATGAGGCAGCTACTGATTCATCCTCTTACTCCAGCCCAAAAAATCCTGTCCAAATGAAGGATCCAGTGTTTCTATTCTCACTAACGCACTGGTTTCGATCCGTCAGCAGGTGCAAAATAATGCAGCAGGTGATTTACTAAGCACGCGCAGGGTATCATACACCTTTTAAAGAAGCAAGCAATTCCTTTAGTACTTTTTCCATCGATACATTTTAAATCTGGGGGTTCTGTCATAAGGTACAAATATGCAAATAACTAGGCGCTGGTCTCACAGAGCAATTTATCAAACATGAGGCTGTTTGCACCTGACGTAGCTTAATCAGCAGCCAAGCCGCTGCGCCTGCAGCCATCCCCTCCCCACTCATCCCCGGTGGAGTAGCAGCTGCTACGGTTAGCTTAGGCTTTTCGTGAAGCATAAGAGTTTAGATGCATCTTTGGAAACAATCCTAGGCCGAAAAAGATGTTATCTTTGTGCAAATCACTTCACAGAGGACTGATTTGTCAACAAAACATTTTTAGATAGTGGATTAATAAGCAGATTGGCCTTAAAGGTGAGGCTACTCCATCAGAACCTGTACAGGTAAGAACTGTGACTCAGCATTACTAACTCTGACTTAAAAATGTAGCTTTATATGTCTGTGCTTTTATGCTTGCAATGTAAAACGTAGCTTCAATTCTCTTTACATTTATGATTTCAATGCATAACTTAGCTTCATATTTCTGTATTTTTATGGTTTCAATGCAAAATGTAGCTTCATAGTGATTCATGTTTCTAAAAGGGTGCCAAGGAGGTTAAATATTACAAGTCTCTGAATTCTCTCTGGTTCTTCAAAAACCCATTGTCATGGTCGGATATAAGCTAATAATTGCGACTTTTTAAGTCATTAAAGAAGGTGTTTTTATACGGTTAGCCAAAACGGACATTAACGATTGGCTTAATAAAAACCAGAGCATAGCTCGCACAAGCAGGGACATTGCTAACAGTCTTAGAGGGGAAAGTGCAACCTTTTAGCACTATTCAGGTCAACACTCCTACCCGTAGATGGCGGTAATGCAGCCAGTCGGTAATAAATATAGCAAAGAAGATGAAGGAGGGTGCATGCAGCACCCGAATACCTCTACTACCTGCAGGCGAAAAGTAGTATGCGAGCAATGTAGTAGATCCAAATCACTCACTTTATTTTTGGACAACTGATTAAACATTTAAAATGATAAGTTATTGTTTAACGGGACAACAGGCAACCTTACATAACATCCAGGTCAAAGGACACGCAAAATGGTGTAGCAGTACGTCCAATTTCATGCCTACTACTCGCCTGTTTGCTAAGCAGTATTTACTGCATCAACCGTTGAGTGGTAGTTGCTACGTAGCATGTAGTACATCAGTTCATTTTAGGCCAATATGAGCATGCTAACTTTAGTTAGGAAGCAAACGTTGGAACAAATAACCACGGTTTTCAAGAGCAGATTATGTCGGATTGTGGTCGTCAGACTTGTTGGGGAAAAACGATTTAACTGGAGGACATTAACTAAACAGTTGTGGTCCTAAAAATAAATTTTTTGCTCAAGATGGTCCTGTTCCGTCAATGATATTAAAGGACATTATTTTTTATTATTATTATTATTTTTCTTTCTGAGTGGTCTGACAAAAAACTATTACCGTGTCTACAGTTATACATGTATAATTGATTGGCATACGTTCATTCATCTAAATCTCAGCTTTCCACTGATGAATAATATATAAATGCACATAGAAAGGGCGCTACAAAAAAGACATATTGGACCAGGAAGTGTGTAACGTACGACCAATGGGACATAAACATTTTAAAGACGGCTTATTCTCTAATGTATTTGATCATTTCTATGCTGATGATACTCATCTCTACTTTTACTTTAAGCCAGGGATATATTAAAAATTGTCCTTCTTGATAAACTGCTTTGTGAAGCATTGACGTGGTGAAACGTACCTGTGGGGGAACTCTGATCAAACAGATAAACGACAGAATAAGTGATAACAACCAAAGCCTCGTTGTATCCGGCTCTTTTATCCAAATGACCCTTAGAAACCGTGATGCTTTCTTTGATTCTGCCAAAATCAATTGCCCTATTCATCTGAGAATATTACCAAATAGTAAACTATGGTTTCCAAAGCTTAACTAGTAACGTCTGTTCATGCTCTTATTCAGGTTCATCTCTGTGTTTAGCAGCTTTTTTTTATGGGTTTGATTAGATAAGATAAGCGTTTCCTGTCAGCACAGAGTTCCCTCTGCAAGATTTTCAACAGTCACATGAAAAAGACGGCACATTACTGCTGTTTCACTGTTTTTCCTTTGGCTGCTGTTGGTCCTTGGGTTCTGAGCCCTGTGTGGTGAAGCTGCAGCCGATATCGAGGAGCTTTTAGAGCCAAACATCTCTCCTCGGTGGCTGGGATCTTCTGGTCAGCGGCTGTTCCACAAACACACTTTCTGACTAAAAAGGATAAATCTTTTGGAGAGATGAGCCAGGTTTTTTTGGGATGCGTTTCTTCCGTCTTCAGGCTGGCTTTGAGGTAGTTTCAGGCGGGCTGATTTTTCTGTTACATGTTTGTTCTTTTATCTCTGGGAGGCTGCAGGCGCGTGTTTTATTTTTCAGAGAGAATAAAGGCGACACATTTTTTTTGGACGCGCCTGATGCTGCCGGTGGGTGTCGGCCCAGGACTCCAAGGACCTCAGTCCCAGAGAGGCCGGTGTTTTAGAAGACAGCAGCTCCCGGTTTATGCTGATTAATCCACAGGGACAGCTTCACGCCAATAAAGAGCTACTCTATTTCTACTCAAAGCAGCCACAGTTTATTCTTAAGGATAAAGATGATCAAATGTTTCTTTAAACTCTGAAGTCCTGGCTGCAGAACCTGTGTTAATGGCAACTCATTAAATTTATTAGGCCAGAATAAATATGTAGTTGCGCCTTCTACTCTGTGTTCCGTTTCCTCCTCTGACAGCTCAATTAACATTTCCATTCCAGGCATGCACTTAATGCTTTTCCATCACTTCATTCAGCTCCAGCTGACTGAAAGCACAAACCGTTCTGAAGGTTGACTAAATGCAGCCGAGGCTGCACAGCAGAAGCCCTCAGAAGCTGCATGTTCCGCCAGGCAAGGCGTGTGAGGAACCTGGAGGGTGATTACAGGCCGGTAAAGGGGGCGAAAAACCTCTGAATTACTTCTTCAAATTGTAAAAGCTGTTAAAAGCAATTCACAGCGGTGTTCTCCGAGGACGGTTTGACCGGACGGAGCTGCTGATGGACAGCGTTCCTTTCTCTGCAGCTCAACAGCTCTTCTCTTTCCGAGAGGCTGAAACATTAGTTTGCACAAAGCTTTTTTATTCTCATTACAACATATATTGAAGTTTACATTTACCTAGAACATTCCCTATGTTGTCATGTAACAATTTAACCATTTCTAAAAACCAACTGTTGTGGATTTGAACGTAAGAAATGCATACAATGAAGTCACAAAAAGAATATTTTCAGACGGGTTTATTTGGTGAAAACATATTGGCTTTATTTGCATTAGTGTGGATGTAGGTGTTTGCATATTTATTGAGACATGTGAGCATTAGGTAATAAAACTACATATAACAGAATTAATTGTCCCACACTAAGAAAATTCAAGCGTAATTGAAGCAAATTGAGATTAACACAAACATAAGAATATAAAAAACAGAATTAAGGCCGAAATTACATCACTAAAATGCAGGAAAATTATTAAAAATAGCATACTTGTTTCAAGACTCGAGGAACTGAGTATGTTTATTTGAAGATATTTACAAAAATACATATTTAATTGTGGATTAAAGAATAAAACGTGGCAAATAGACTTCATTTGGGATCAATAATTTAGTTTTTATTTTTTTCAACTGAATTACAGCAGAAATATTATTTGAAATGAGACTAGGGCTGGTTGGTTTAGCAACATTTTCATATCACGGTATTTTTAAACAAATGCATTGGTTTTTACGGTATATTGTTTTCCCTAGAGGACCAATCATGGAGCTCCGGACGTCATGTGACTCTCAGAGCGTAAGGGCAACGCAGGCAGGCAGGAACATAATCAAAATGAACGTCGCCGGCTGGGATTTTACGACATGATTTAATTCCCATTTTAAAACAGAATATATTATTGTATATACCGGGAAATTAAAACGATTAAACATCTCCGACCCTCACCATGACCATGGGATACTTTTTAAAATTTTAGAAGCTGTCAGACCGGACATTTCACCGTAGCTTAGACACCCTGACACACTATTTCCTGATCAACTTTACCTCGTCCTACTCCGGAGCGTCGCTTAAAGCATATAAAAGCCTGGTGGGAAATAAATGAACACAATCAGGGTTTGTTATTAAGATCCAGATCTGGAATCTTCCTGCAAAGGACTGCGCACCGGGAGGGTAAGTGGAAACTTGTCCTCATTTTAGCTACCATGAGCTACGGGCTGCTACGTTATGTCTGTCAATATCGGACTATTAATAATTGCTTCAAAAAATGTAATTACACCATAATTTGTTCGTCGTTATGATCACAAGACATGTAAACAGCAGCATCATGTCTGCAACATCACAAAGATTATGATTCTGCAAAGTTTTACAAGATGTTTGCTTGTTATGCGAGCAACAAGACAGAAAACTCCACAGCAAGATGACCTAAGTCCGCTAAGAAGCTTAATAAAAGCATGTAAAATAAACGCAATATAACGTTGAGGAAACATTGGTTTACGTAGCTGATATGAAGCGCAAACCTTTCCACGCGGGGATCCCACCGTCATAGCTAGCGTGTTGCAACAATCCAACGTTTTCTGTGTCCTGGATCCTTGGGAATCTTGTTGAACGCTCTTCCGTTATCTCGTCTGCGTCCGTTATGGTGTCCCGGTGAACAGCAGGCGCTTTCTAAGTCTGGGTTAGCCACAAATATTAATAACTATAACTGTGGGAAACTGCTTGCCACTATGGCGCTGATTTGATTTGAACTGTTGAATGCTGAGAGAGGTGACGTCAACTCCCGGAGCTCTGTACCCACTGAATCTTAACATATAATTAATACCGTAGCTTGGCTTTAAATAGCCTATTGTACTGTCATATGGACTGCTTCCTTGTAGTTGTTTGCCGACACAGGTAAATGCTACGGAAACATTTTAAATGATTATGATTCTAGTAAAAAAAAAAAAAAAAAAAAGAGTAGACATTTGTGACACTATAAGTACTGTAAGTACTGAGTAATTCCACTAGGAGACAGAGAACAGATCTCAGAGCGGAGAGAGTGCCGGATTTGTAAAGTACAAACAAAAACATGGCGACCATAGGACATTTTAACCCTGATGAATTGCTCGCTTCAGACGGGGGTCTTTCCTGCCGCTTTTTGGTGAGGCCCCTGTTGAAGAAGAGCAATTTAGATTTTAATGATTTAAACAACTTGCTACCGGTATCAAACTTGCCATTTTTAAGCAAAATTCTATAAAAGCTTGTGTTAATTTAACTTGATGATTTTTATCAACGTTCATAATGTCCTAGAGAAATTTCAATCTGGTTTTAGGATGAGCCACAGCACAGAGACGGTCCTTCTGAAGATTGTAATTGATTTTACATTAAGCTATCATGCTAATAAGGTGACAGTGTTGGTTCTCCTGGATCTAAGCGCTGCCTTTGATAGAGTAGACCACACTATTCTTTTAATCCATTTAAAACAGATCGGCCTCTCTGGTTCTGTTCATAAATGGTTCACATCTTACCTCACAGACAGGACTTTTATGGTAAGTCACGATCCCTGTTCCTCTAAAGTCCATAACGTCACATGTGGTGTTCCCCAGGGTTCAGTTTTAGGCCCAGTGCTTTTTAACCTGTATATGCTCCCTCTTGGCAGCGTCATCAGGAGACATGGAGTTAGCTTTCACAGTTATGCTGATGATACGCAGTTGTACATCTCCATGTCTCCTGATGACACACGGCCAATGGATGCACTTTTTAACTGCATTTTAGATATTAAATCCTGGATGGCAGAAAACTTTCTCCAGCTCAACCAGGACAAAACTGAGGTTTTAGTTATCGGTCCTGAAGCTCAGAGAGAGAAACTTTTACCACATTTTTACCTCACATTAAAAACATAACCAAAATAGGTTTTTATCCCCTAAAGAGCATCGCCAGAGTCCGCCCCATTCTCTCTCTGACCAACACGGAGATGTTAATGCAGCTTTTATCACCTGTAGAATTGACGACTGCAATGCCCTGCTTTCTGGTCTTCCCAAAAAGAGGATTTCAGGTCTACAACTTTTACAAAACTCAGCAGCACGTGTCCTGACGAAGACCAGGAAGCGGGAGCACATCACTCCGGTTATAGAGTCATTGCGTATGTTTCAGGATCAATTTTAAAATACTTTTAATGTTTTTTAACTGTCTTAACGGTCTTGGGCCTTCTTGTCTTTCGGAACTGCTTTTTCCGTATGAAACCTCACGATCTCTGCTTCAGTCGAGGCAGATGGCTCCCCTGATGCCGTTTCGTTCCCATCTGAGCTCTACCTATGTATGGTCTTACGTGTTTTGGGAAGGTATCTGTGTGTACGTGTGTCTGTGTGTGTTTGCGAATGGGGAATAACTGTTATTTTGTTTTTACAATTGTGAGGAAGGGATGGGAATGTAGGTTATGTGGGGTCATTTTAATCTGTTTTTTTTTGTATGAAAAGCGCTTTATAAATTAAGTTTGTTTGATTGATTATTAGCTGGTTAATATTCAGATAAGAAAAGATAAAAAGGGCCCGGGGGGGGGAGATGGGGGTACCCGGCAGTATTCCCATGTCCCACCCCTCTGTTTTAAGTGCACATTAGAACAACACGCAACAACACCACATTGAGCGGGGGGAGAGAGGCTGGGGGGTCTTTCCACACCCCTGTTCGTTGGACCATCAGGGGTCGGAGCCCGGATAGAACATCAGGCCGTCTGGTCGGGGTCCTGGGCTGGTGGGCTGCTCTTGCCGGTGTGGGGGCCTTGGCGGTCTGCTTGTCCCCGTCCTGGTGGGCAAAGGGGTCTGTCTCCTGGGTGCAGGGGCAGGGTTCTCTATTGGGGCGTCTGTCCCTGGGCCTGGGAGTATGGAGTATAGTGTACGTATGGGGGGTATTAATGAGTGTATAGCGTCCTTTTTTCGTATGTCCTGTATTTGTAAGAATGTGTACGCATGAGAGGGAGGGTACGAATGAGTGTCTCTGTCTGTCTATGTCTACCGTTCAGGTTGGGTGTTTGGCTGCTCTCTGGCCTGATGCATCTTCTTCCCTCCCCGTCACTCCCCGTCGGTGATGGTTGCTCCTGCCCGCTGGTTGATGATGGCTCTTGATGCCTGGGGCCGGGGGTCCCGGTTGCGGCCCGGCTTGGTCCTGGTGCATGTCGGGCGGATCCTGGGTGGTCCGGTGTGTCGGGCGGCCGCTGTTTCGGGCCGACGTCCTCCTTGGATTGACTGGGGCATCTCTTATGGGGGTGCCGGGGTTGTAGAGTAGGTTGGTGCCGTACCTGGCGCCTAGGCCACCTGCCGGTTCCAGGACTTCTGCTGGCTGGTCTGTTCACCTGGGGGGGCTGTCCGGCATTGGCTGGGCCCCTGATCTTGGCGCCCTGCGTGGGGCGGGATCTGGACCCGGGAGCTGGAAGATCTGGATGTCCAGATGCCGGCTGGGCGCGGCCTGGGGAGGGCGTACATCCGCTGTGGCTCTTGCTGTGGCTCCCTGGCGTGTGGGTGTGTGGGGGCGGGCCGGGTTGTTGGCCATGGGCATTGGTCCGGGGTGGCGGCGGCGTGTGTTGTCCGTCGGTTGGCTGCGGGTCCCCCTTGCCTGCGGCGGGGGGGGGTGGGGGTGGGGGGGGGGGCTTGTCGGCTGGTCCCTGGTTGGGGCCCCCTGGGGGGCGGGGTGCCCCTGGTCCCCGTGGCCTCCGGATCCTGACCCGGGCCCGCCCTGGCGTAGCCGGTTTCCGGCGGAGCCCGTGGGCTCGTCACTGCGATCTCTCGGGCCCCAGCATTGCGGCTGGTGGGTGTTCCCCTGGGGCTTCCATCTGTTCCTCTCTTGGCGGGTGATCGACCCTGCGCTGATCCGCCTGTGGACTCTGTACTCTGTGGGACCCTGGATGCATACATCTCCTGCCTCCTCCATGTCTGTGTCGATTCCTGTAGGACGGATTGACGGTTCCTTACACCAGCTATCAATCACTTGCATGGGGAAACCTTATTCAGACCTGCATGCTCGCACACACACATAGGTGTGGGGACATTGGTGTGGACGGACATATCTTAAGCTGAGGTTATCATCATTAGTTAGTTGTTCACAGGAGCTTACCAGAAACATTTGTATTATGTTCATTAATCCAATGCTTGTGTGTAGTGAATGTGTAATTCTTAGTTTATTCTACTAGATCCGAACTATTGGTTTGGTTCTGTACAGTTTGTTGTTTTTGTTTTGTATTACTGTTTCTCTGCCGTCCGGCAGAGGTGGAGGACTGGGATGTTTTCTTGTGTTCTTTGTTTGCCTCCCTGTCTTGTGTCGTCGGTTCGCGCCTCTGTTGGTCCGGTTTCTTTTCTTCACCTTCTTCCTTTCTCCCTTCTTGTCTCGGTTTAGTGTCCATGACGTCAGGAAATTGAACCCACAGTAATCTACTAATAAAGATTTTTCATATACATCAAGTGGCGTACTACAGCGAAGCTGTAATACTCTGCTTGGGAAAGTAAAACTGTTGGGCTTGTACTTGGTACTCAGACACCAATTCTTTAGTAGCATACTGCTAGACAGGACACGTTAAAAAAAAAAAAAAAAAAAAAAAGAAAAGATAAAAAACACTGTTTTTTTTTACACTGTTTGAGGCCTATATTAAAAGTTGGTTGCATTAGGATATGAGAGAAATGTAAATAGATTTAGTGAGGTGCAGGTTTCCAAAGCTGCATGTGATCAGCAAATAGAATTACATTCAGAAGAAAAACTCGGCAGTTCAGGGAGACGGATAAAGAGATCAGATCCGGTGGATAAAGCCGGAGCACAGCAGGGATGTGGACTACTTTCAAACGAACCGGGAGCGTTTTGTGAGGCGTGAACGCGTGTCATTCTTTAAACTACAACAGAATCTGATGAGGACGGACCGCAGACATGAAGGAGCGGCCCTAAAGCGAGGCCCTTGGATGAAATCCTGCAGTGGAACGACTCCGAGGCTGTCGAGGTTCCCCCATTAGCAGTCCGAGCGCCACATTGCCTGATTCCTCTGGGATTTAAGCAAGACGGACAGAAGCAGCATACCTTCCTGTTCTATTGAAGCAGTTACGGAGGATAAATTCAGCTTTTAATTGGCCATTAGTTTCTCTCTTTAAAAGTAATTATCTGGATGATTAAAGATCACTAAGTGAAGAAGCCTCTGAGTTGGCTTTGTTAGCTTCGGTAGCTCTAACTTCATTATTCTGTCAGCAAGAGGCTAACTCAAAGCTCAATGTGGTACCTTCATGTCAGGTCAAGCAGGACCTCTGTTTGGAGAAACAAGTGAGTTTCTCCATCATGGGAGCAAAATGAAATGACAAAGGCTGCTGTGGAACATCAACCACAGAGAGATCCAGAGACTGGATTGTTTGTTCTGGTCCCCAAAATCAGACTCCCCTGTGAAGACAGTAGGCACATGTAAGATGTTAGCCACTCAGAGGTGAAAAGACTAATACGAAATACTAATTACTAAATTTATTTGTAATATCTCTACAGAACCAGCTAACCCTTTAAATGAATGAGAGGAAATATATTCACAATTCATCCTAAAAGTTTATTTTAGCTCTATTATTTTCTATTCTAACATTTTAACTGTCCTTTCAAATATGTAGGAAGTTACAGCAGCAGCTTTAACCACATTATGAATTTATGAATCCCGGACAAGCCCCCATTTATTCAAACATCATGTAACAGCAGAAACGGAAGGAATACAAATAATTTATCTGAATCAATCTATCCGTCTGTCCATCTATCTGTCCGTTTGTTCCTCAATCCGTCCATCCGTCCGTTTGTACATCCATCAATCTGTCCATTCATCCCTCAAGTTCTTCATCCATCCGTCCAATTGTTCATGCATCCATCCGTCCGTCTGTCCATTCATCCATCCATCCGTCTGTCCATTCATCCATCCATCCATGCATCCATCCAATTGTTCATGCATCCATCCATTGATCCTTCCATCCGTCCATACATCCATCCGTCTGTCCATTCATCCATCCATACATCCATCCGTCATCCATCATTCCATCCATCCATCCGTCCATCCATCCATCTGTCCGTCTGTCCATCCATCCATCCATCCATCCGTCTATCCATCCATCCGTCCATCCAACCGTCCATCTCTTCATTCATCCATCCATCCATCCATCATTCCGTCCATCCATCCATCCATTTATCCAACCATAAATCCATCCATCTGTCCATCCATTTATCCATCCATCCATCCAACCATCTATCCATCTATCATTCCATCCAACCATCCGTCCATCTGTCTGTCCATCCATCCATCCATCCATCCAACCATCAATCCATCCATCCAACCATCAATCCATCCGTCCATCCATCCATCCATTTATCCAACCATCTATCCATCCATTCACAAAACCTGCTTATTGATGGTGAATCAGAAAGTTGTTGTCTGTCTCCTGCAGTCATTGGATTGGCAGGATGCAAGCATGAGAATTTGCTGCTGCAAGGCAACAATATGAACCATAGAACCAGTGTAAAACCCTGCCATAGGACATGTGAATAAATAATCCTGATGAGAGAAACCCTGAATTATATCATTGTGACTATATTATTTATTTTCACCAAAGCTGCTGTCACAAGATCCTGTCGTGCAAGACCTTCTGATTCAAGTCGATGTCTGCAGACGACCTAATGGAGGCGGGCGATTTTATCCAATCAGATAAACATGCTGCGATCAACAGAGCAAATCAGAGAGCAGGAAGCTCCTGCACTGAATGTTACCTCCTGTGTCGTGTCAACATGTGTACAAGCGTTCTCAGAGCACTCCTCTCAGCCAAGGTTTCTGCTGCTCGTGTCAAAACATGCGATTTGCAACAATCCCCCCCCACCCCCACCCGTTCGACTGAAAGGAATCCATCTTTAATGGGATTTCTCTGCAGCTGGAAGCCTCATTGGGGCGAGAATGTAAGATTCACGCCTTTGTTGAACGGTTTGGAGCGGTAGATTCACCTGAAGTGAGCTGGCTAAGCAGAAACGAGCAGAAGCGGGGATAGCAGAGGAGCAGAGCTCTGATAAATGGAAAGGCAGAACACAGACAGTTAACGGAGGGAGATGGATGAGGAGGAGTTTGGGAGATCTCTGAGGGCTTTGCAGCCATTAAAATTCCTCAGCAGTTATTACACGCTCCCGTAGCTAAGATCACCAACCCCCCTTCGTTTAAACTGAGTCCTGAGAGCCGCACCATCAATCTACCTCCTACGTCTGGGTGTGTCTTTATTTTACATCCCCATACCGCCACAAAAAACACTACAGTGGTCACAAGCAGTGTCAGGATGTGACTGACTTTACTCATAACAAGGCCAAATGTCGTCCATATTCTTCTGTCCAATCACCTTCAATGTCTGGTACAACGGTGGCTCTTTAAAATGCAACATATCTGTTTATTAGAAGCACAACAGGAGAAGCAGCTGAATGAGTAAAGGGAACGCTGCAGGTTAATCTACCGTCATTCCAGACTTCAGATACTGAACTGAAACGCTACCGAGAAGCCATTTTGGTTCATTGTTGTGACCTTTAACCCTAACCCTGTTACCTGAGGATGTGTAGGGGATGAGATGTCTTCCTCTTGGGAATAATCAGCTCAATGATGGAAAGATGAAACATAAACCAACGAAACCGTGTTGGTCCAAACAGATTTACCGCTAATTTCCACTGCATGCACTCCGCCACGTGCTCCGGAGCAAAAATGCTCTCTTTATACCCAATGAGAGCGTTTCCACCGCCGCCACCAAGTGGCGCCGGGTGATTCTATTTTTGCCAGACGCCAAAGCAACGGCGCAATGAATTTACACAAATGGCAAAGCCCCAACAGGATACTGAACAAGGACAATGGCCGTTTTATTAAAAGAAATCAATAAAGTCAGAATAAACAAACGACTGCACATTAATGCACTAAAATAAGTCAGAAATATAGCTTCTTTAAAATCAATGTACTCGGCCAATACAGCAACTCTGGGTGTTGGACCGAAGAGGATCTAAAGCGTGTAGCTGCTGCTTTGGGGAGGATTTCGATGGGATTTCGGACATGTTTCAGTGATGTTTGGTGCAGATGAAACCAGCACAGCCGAGTCTTGGATGGAGCTAAATCCATTACAATTGCAGAAGAAAACCTGTTAGATGCTGCAGGAGACGTAACACTGGGGTGGAGGTTCATCTTTAAGCCAGAGATATTATGATGTGTTTAAGGTTAAAGTAGATTAATGGGTTACAACGGCCTAGTCCAAATCCAGACCTAAATTCAAATGAGAATTTGGGGCAAGACTCAAAACGGACATAACATGCTTTTAAAATATTCCTTTTTACACATAATTCTTAGGTCCTTCCTCGTTATTGTAGCTCTACAGGCTCCTCTTTTACCCATTTTTGGGGAGTCATTTTGGTGCGATCTCTTTATATCCAGTTGAGGCGCCCCATACATTTAGCAGAACCTTCCAGCCATTTTTGTGGTAGAGATATGATGATCTAATGGTGTAGAAACTTTATATTTGCAAGATGTCAAAAGAGTTTTCCATCCAGCAGCAGATTTTTACCCAACATACCCACTAACTATAAATAAGTTGACTGTTTAATAGCCTAAAACTTCATTAAAAATACAGTAATGTCCTATGTTATGCAATGCATGTGAAACACCTTCACTAAGACAACTTAAAAATTATAAAAAGAGAAAAAGATTGTACTAAAGTAAGTAGACTACATGAAAAATAGCAAAGAAAAAGGTTAGCAATTTTACCGTAACAAACGCTGTAGTCCTTTTAATATTACTGACAACACTTTAACACAAACCACTTTTTGGATGCCATGAAATCATAGTAACTCTACTTTAACGAGATAAATACGTCATCAGTTCTCTTCAGTTTATTTATATAGCGCCGATTCAAAACAGATGTTCCACACAACGCGCCCCTAGTTGTTAATGTGCTACTGTTAGCATCAGGCTAACGTCACTGAATGTTAGAATCATGCGTTCTTCAAGACTAAAACCTGAAAAATAATCCAATATTGTTTCTGTGATAGTACTATTAAAAATACATATGTAATCAGGGAGATAACCTGATTGCCATTTAAATTTATAGTTAAGTTAGATACTCCATGGTTTGCATTTAATCACATTTTAAGTCGACTTCACAATCATTTGCATCTAATCAATTTGTTTTTTGAAAATGACTCCTTGTGTCGGTCAAAGTGCTTTGCTGTGCCTGAGGGTAGTCGTCCTGGCCAAAGAGGCTGTGAAACAGTTTTTTCCTGAAACGCAGCCGGCAGGTTTTTCGTATTCACACAGCGAATCACCGCTAACACAAGCTTAATTGACTGTTTATATATTACTCAAGATGCATGTACTCCCATACTGGTGTCCCTATATCTTAACTTCCGCATATCTTCATTTATCACTCACAGTCATATGTTTGTTACTCACATGTGTTAGTCATTATTTAGTTTAGCTATAGTTTGCCGATCGTTAGAAATCGCCAGAAGGCAGATTCATATTATATTATGCTGTTAGGATGAATGTTTATATAACTAGTTTCCACATTGCAAGATCTCCTCCATTAGCAAGGAATCTTTGATACTGCCAAAGGATTGTTTGTAAAGAAGAACTTGGAAGAACATCTCGATCCAGGACGTCCAAGAAACACTTGTCTAAAACAGATGGGACCGTTATGATGTAGCTTTGTATACATCATTCGTCTTGCATACACTTGTGTGTATGCAAGACGCACGCGCAGAGAGGTATTTAAGGATCTGAACACCCTGTTTAGTTGGAGTCCCCGGTACGATCGTGTGATACTGTATTGAGGTATGATCTTTTGTCATCATTTTTATGACATTTGATGAACACCTGGCCCAAAGCTGCATTTCCATTCTCTAAAGCTGCGTCTGTGTTTTTAATACCTGGACGATACTCTGAGAACCAGCAATATGACAATGTCTTTCAGCAATTCCTGATGCTGGCGGAGGTTACTGAAGCTCTCGTCCTTTCCACAAACACACAGTATTTTCCCAACAGATAAGGGTAAACTACCATGCAAAATCAAACTTAACCAGGAACTTCCCAGAGTTTCTGATTCAGGTGGAGGGTATAAAGAATCATGTGGGTTAATAAAACAAGAACCGCGCATTTTAACTGTTCCACTTGAACAGGACTACAAACACGCAGTGAGAAATAAAGATGTCAAATTAACTCAACGTTTAGCCTGAAGTCCATGACCTTGTTTAGCAGTTCCAGTAAAAGTACTGTGATGTAATAATTCAGAAAAAGTAATAGGTAATAGAGAAAACTGAACGATCTAAAAAAAAAAAAGGTTTTAGAAAATATCTCCACAGTACGCAGAGTGACTTATTTATACGTTTGTTCCCCTATAGAGTCTAAAGGCACAACAAACTACATCTAAGAAAGTGGAATTTGTGAAGGTCCGTTTTAAAAATCTGACCAAGACTGAAAGAATAGGGCAACATTTCAGTCTGTGGGTGTTCAAACCTGGTGGAGACAAACCCCAGAAAACCTGACTCAGAAGAGCTGAATATAAATGCACGCCACACCTTTAAGTTTTTACTCGTAGTGAAACAAATTATGTTTGGAATGGGAGAAAAATGAACAACTCAAAATGTATTAAAGCAGAGGAAACACTGCCTAACTTCTTCTCATATCTGTTTTCCAGGCAGGTGTGAAAGTGACCCAAATACAGAACATCAAAGACGAGTTACACTTTAAGAAACTTGGGTTTAATCTCCAAAGCGAGGCGAGACGTTACAGACGCAAACTTCAAGGAACACTATCAAGTTTAAAAGATGTGCTGACATCTTAGGTCCAGAATCCACAAGCTAATAGAGAACTCAAAAAGAAGACCCATCAAACTCCAGAAAGAAAAGACGTTTTGAAGTTTTTCCATCAGAAACAGAAAAAAAGGCTTCTCATCAGCTTTGCTGCTTCACGGATATTTTTCCAACAGTTTTCTGAGGTTTCTCTCTCTCATCTGAGGACACCAAAAACATAACCGACTGCTGTTTGTCTAAATCAGTTTTCTCTTCAATAAAAGTCAAGTAAAGATGGCTTTAATGGCTCAGCAGGTCTACAGAGCTTTTCGGTCTCCATCAGTTAGACGGAGGGATCTTTTGTCTCCTTTGTTTCTAGCCTGTTGCATCAGCGTTTGCCTGTTTCTCAGTCAGTGTTCAGCCGGAGTCACAGTTTTCTCTCCTCTTTTTGTAAAACTGCAAAGTTACATAAGAGCAAATGTCCCAGATTTCGGAGGAGGCTTGAAGAATTAGTTTGAACTATAGCTAACCTACATGAAACATGTCTCTGAGCACTGCAAGGATTTACCCGTTTTGGAAAAGCTTTGTCTCCGGTTCATGGCATGCAGCCCGGGAAACCTAGACTGTTTACTGCACGGTTTCAGTTTGTAACTTTTACCAGAAAGTCTGCAGGAATACATACAGAACAGAAAATCACAATCCAGTAAAATCTCAATGAATTTCATTTCATGGCTGAGCTGGAGAGCCACGATCTCTGCTTCCTGACCGCAACGCATCAAGAACAATCGTGAATGAACAGCTGATGGTGCAAAACGGAGCAGGGATCCTTCTGTATGGCTCGAGTTAAATCCACACAACTGTATTGTGCAGGAAACCAGCCTGATGAAAGCACCTTCCAAGACATCAGAACAAAGGGCTTTGCAAAGAAATCACATTAAAGGCAAGATAAAACATAGGAGTTTAGCTGACCCTTAAAAGCTGCAACAGAGTCCACAGTTCTCAAGGATAGTATGGAGCTAGAATTGGGACTTAAGTTTTGTACCTGTAACTTTCAATTTTGTACTTTTAACTTAATATTTGTACCTGTAGCTTATATTTTGTACTTGTAATTTATGTTTTGTAACTTGCACAGATTTTAAAAATACAAGTAGGTGGCTGTAATAAAAAGGAAAGAAACGATGACATTTGTTTCAAAAACTGGGAAAATTAATATTAAGAGATTGAGTAGTAGGGATCAAAAAATAATACAATGTTTGAGAAAGGGTCATATAAGATTAAACATGAAACTTGAAACTTGTATTTTTAAAATGTGTGCAAGTTACAAAACATAAGTTACAGGTACAAATATTAAGTTAAAAGTACAAAATTGAAAGTTACAGGTACAAAACTTAAGTCCCAATTCTAGCTCCATAGGATAGAGGCAGCGAGTCACAAAGTATTGGAGCAGGCACCGAAAAGGCTCGATTCGATCAGCTGTCGTTTTGAGTCTGGAGTGAGGAATGGTCAATATTTCCTGTGCAACGTTACACGACCTCAGAGATCTTCAGGCAGTATACGGCGTCCATGCTATAATCAGAGGTTAAAACAAGGATTTTGAAATTTACGGGGAAAGAGACTGGAAGCATGTGGCAGTACTTGAAGGACCTTGTTAGAAACCTCACAGCAGCATTTTGGACCGTTTGCAGATTATCCATAAAGGCTACAGGTAGACTTTTATATAAAGCATTTCAATAATCCGGTGTGAGTTAAGTCTTCCATCTCCCGACGAGGGACTATATGACTCAGCTTGGTGATATTTCTGAGGTATCACAAACTGATCTGACTGAGATGTTGACATGATAATCAAATGAGAAGGCTGAGTCAAACAACATTTCCAGATATTTGACAGTGGGATCTTTTGACAGCCATTAAAGATGCAGGATAAACTGCCTCAGAAAAGGGTGAAGACGAAGAAAGTCTTACCAGGAGAGATAGCGTCCAGTGAGATGAATCTTCCCCATCGGGTTCCTGATACCGCCGTTTGAAGCCATGTACAAAAGGTTCCTTACTCATGGCACCCTGTATGCAGCCCGAGCCCTCGTACATCCCAAAAACGCCGCCCTAATCCAAACCAACGTTCGCTCTAAATCTGCACTTGAAGGACTCAGAAAGTAGCTACAGTAGTTGTGCATGACAGCAGGGCAACGGTCACCAGTCTAGAAAATTAGGTCAAAAACTTGGTGAGCTGGCCTCTGAATGCAATTGATAAAATCTACTCAACTTTACGAAGCAGCGGTAAGGGGCAACCAGGGTGTCCTGTGGAGACGTATCCGGCTAGCTAATTGCTGGACGCTTTGACAAAGTTTCAGCCGTTGGAGGGAGACGCAGAAGATATCTGAATAGCCGGGTTTATGGTGATTGGAACAGGCAGCTACCGAAATGTGTGCCGCTTACTGGCTTCTTTTTGTTCTGGTTACTGCCATTTATGTCGGAACGATATCGGTACCCATCCCTAGTTTTATCTGTAACATCTGTCAATCATCCTGACATGCGTCAAGAGTGAGTTACAGGCGGATATAACTGAGAGAATCCAGAGAACTTTTAAAAATAACACATTGTTTAGACTAAATAAAGAAAGCTGAAATACTGTAAATTATTCATTTTTTTCTGTGTGGGCCGTGGCCTGCTATCAAATGGTCCAGTGATCGGTAGCCGTCTGGAGGTTGGGGATCTCTGCTGTACAAGACATGGACAGCCCAGGGAAAGGCAACGAGAACAAAGTCTGGTCACATGAGGTCAAAGCTGAACTCTCCTATTGAACACAGCATGTTTGGAGGAAGAAATGACCCCAAAACTGTTACGTTTTCAAGTGGGAGGTTTTATGGTTTGGGGGTGTCTTACTGCACATGGTTCCGGCAGATTTCAACTAACTGGAAAAGAAAAGATGGACGGAGAAATGTCCGAGAACATTCTGGATAAGAAACTGTTGTCTGCTAGTCACCAGTTAATCTGCAGTTTGTGCCAATAGGGCCGCCTAAAGTTGGTATACCCGAACGTTGGAAGACATCATCATCCCATGGTCCTAACTTCACTGCTGGTCGTTTCTCAAAGCTCGCATTCCCTGGAACCATTTCCCTCTGGCATTCAGTTTGCCGTCGTCAGCATCCTGGCTGCCTGATAATGCAAATGAAAGGATAATTACAGTTTATGTCTGCTGCTCAAATGTGAAACTCTGACAGCAAAGCTTGTGGATTTTATCACGGGAGTTAATTTTTAATTGAATGTAGCTTATGCTTAATCAACCATACGTTCTGAAGTGGAGGATTAATGAATGAAAAAATGGAGACGGGTGCAGAGCTGCAGTAACACCCAGAAAGCAACCACAGAAAACGGACGTCAGTAAAGTAATCTCAGAGACAACCATGGGTTCTTACTGAATAAATCCTGTAGTTATTGTCCCATTACAAGCAAGAAAGATGTTTTTCATAAAGTTGTTAATTCGAAACAGATTATAAAACATCTGCTTAGTTACACAAAACAACCCAGCTGGACCTTGTTTCATCAGTAAAACACGGAAAGAGGGTTTGTTACCCAGATGCTTAATGTGGTTGTGTCATGTTTGTAGCATAATGGAAGACCCAAATGCAGAAAACTGTTCCTATTTCGTAGATTTTAATGAAAATAAAAAGAACTTAAATACTACTTTGACGTGGCAAGAAAGAGACGGACGGTATCAGCAAAGATTAGCAGTGACCAAGCAGCTTAAGCATACTGAGGAGAAAACTAAGGATTAATTAGAGGGAAGAGGTTGCAGGTGAGAGGGAAAGCAGAAGTGGAAACAATCAGGAATAAAAGAAGGGAAAACAAGACAGAGGAGTAATCCTAAAAAGGAAAATAATTTAGAAGTAGTGAAAGATATCTAAGAAGGAACCTAAGAGAGACTCTAAGTCAGAGCAGTAGTGAACAAAGGAGAGAACAGAATGGAATAAATACGGGAAGAGGTAAACGAGGAAACTAGTTAGAGAAATAAAGTTAAACACAACTAGCAAAGATTGAACTTAGGAAACGCAAATGAAAGATAAAACACAAAAACAGTGAAACAAAAGATGAAAAACATCTCCAGGCAAAGGAGTAGATTTTTTCTTGGCATTGGTGGCGACCTGTGAATCAACCACCCAACCATGCTCTGTTTCTATTGTTTTCTTTGCTCCTTGATTAAAAAAGGGACAATTATATTTGGCTACATGCACATAAGCACTGTTCTGCCTTTTTCAAACCTCTCATGCGTTCCATTTGTCATGCAGTGAAGGGAATTCTCTGTTTTAACTCTGTGAAATATACATACTCTTAAGAAAAGTGTTATGTCAAACAAGCAGACCCTGCATTCTCATCAACGGGTTTTACTAACTGGAAGAATCCCATCAACATGTAGTCACAGTTAGTGCCAAAGAAGCAGCTAAAATATATTCACAACTCTCAACTGCCTGATTAGAACAACAGCTAAATGCCAGACACTGCTTGCAAAGCATTGTGGGTTAAATACAGTTCCTTACCAGGCAGGGTTTGGCACGGCGGGGCCATGGCAGGGAAGATGGTAAACTTTTTCAACTTTTAAAATATAGAGCCAAGGATGATGTCTGTCTTTCTGACTGGCTGACTCGTTGTCATGACTATATCTCTCCAACAGTGCAACATGAGATTTTGCAGTTGTTTGGAAACTGCATTGTCAGAAATACAATACAGTACAGACCAGAAGTTTGGACGCACCTTCTCATTCAATGCGTTTTCTTTATTTTCATGACTACATCGTAGATTCTCAGTTAAGGGCATCAAAACTATGAACACATAATGTATGAATTACTGTATGTACTTAAACAAAAAGGGTGAAATAACTGAATACATGTGTTATATTTTAGCTTCCTCAAAGTAGCCACCCTCTGCTCTGATTACTGCTTTGCATTCTTTTGAGCTTCTAGTCACCAGAAATAGTTTTCCAACAGTCTTGAAGGAGTTCCCAGAGATGCTTAGTACTTGTCGGCCCTTTTTCCTTAAAACAGAGAATTCCCTTCACTGCATGGCTATAATGAAGACAATGATACTCTTTGTTCCACCTCTCTTGAAAATGGAGGACCCTACTGGACAATGATTGAACTGGGATGCTTTTTAGCATTACGCTGGCTTGTCCAAAATATCTACACTTGTACTTGTACATACTTTTTATCCCCACGTTAAAACCATTGTGTGTTTGATGTGCCTCACCTTTGGCCCTGGCTCTTCCCCTCTGACTGCGCTAGTATCTGTCATGATTCCCACCTGATAAAATAACACATTGCTTATTGATTGTGCATACCAGCGACAAGACATTTCCTCCTAACCCTGGAGAACTAATGGGACAGCTTCATTATCCATGTCTGCAGCTAAATGGAGTAGCCTCTTACTCAAAGTGTCTACATGAAACAATAAATAATCGTCATTGAATGTATTAATTTCAGCTAAAATACCAACGTGCCTTATTTCTTCTGCAAATGTCTGAGACATCTCTGGTAGGACTTCAAACAAGGCGTTTTCCTGAACTGGCCAAAGTACTGGCATGTACAATCGATCGTGCTCCTTCCTGTTTATTGACCAATGGTAGAGGAGTTAAACCAAGAAGGGTTGCCCTCCTCATTTGAATAATAAGGCAAAAATGCATAAGGTAAATTAAGAAGAGGAGACGAGGGAATGTAAAAACAAGTAATGCAAGTAAAATGTTGCTGAAAATGAATGCAATAAGGAAAAGAAAAACAAAAAACATACATTTCTTCACAAAAATGCCGGTTATGTCAGTTTTGGTTGGTTTTTCTGTAATACGAGGACGAGGATGAATAAGGATCTAAGATGGCGCCGCGGATGGACGCCTCGGTACTTCGCTCCCTAGTACTTGATACAATTTTACTTTTTTCTGATGAAGTCTGAATAGTCACAGAGTGTGAGTCCACTCACATGAACAATAAACTAAAACTCTGCACTGCTGTATATACTTACTGTATATACTGACTGTACAATAACCCTGGTTTGGTGTATATATTATCCTTTATTTTTATTTTTATTTATTTTATTTTATTTTTTTCCGTTTTTAAATTTCACTTATTTAAGTTCTGTACTGGAGAGAAAAGTTGCCGGAGTCAAATTCCTTGTATGTGTCATACTTGGCCATTAAAGCTGATTCTGATTTTAGACTTAAATATATATAAAAGAACGGCTAGTGACCTTTTCTTGCTGACTTAGAAAACGGGTCGTAAAACAGCCCAACTCACTGACCACTAAAAGCAAATTATGTGCGGCACTCAACATGAAGAGTGACAAAGGAATGAAGCCAAAAAGCAGCAGAGCTGAAAGAAATGCTGGCATTGAATAAAAGATTAGCATTGTAAAGTGATCAAACTGTAAAAACTTTATTGTAAGTTGTTTTTTTATGTATATTTTTGTAGTTTAATTAGATATTTATCACTCTTAGTGTTGTTTTACTTTCAATACAGAAAGTTTCACATTTACTTCAGATTCAGAAAGACTATTTTCAGTTACATTTATATTTTTTCAAAGCCAATTTTAGTGCCAACTTTTCTTTTCAGTTGCATGTTAAGTTGTCATCGTTTTGATGCCATATGTCTGTCAGTGCGTTGTTGAACACTTGAATGGAAACTTCAGGCAATAATAAGCTTTGTAATGTTGCACAAGCATGAAATATTAAAGAATAAACATATGGATCTCTGTAGCTCTGTATGCAGAATATCATAACCAGCTTGTGCATGACTGAAATTTAAATATTCAGTTGTGCAGGGAAGCATATGTAAATGATCTGCTCATTATGACGACTTCAGACCGGCAGAGATGAGGCTCTGATTACCATGTTACCATCAGCTGGTGTTAACTTCATGATGCTGCAGCCTCCAATGCTTCTACATAAGCAGAACCAGTTTTTTTCAACTTTAGTCATTAAAAGCCAAGAGATGAAAAGTCTACATTCTGTGGTTTTTTTGGAATATAGCTTTTTATGAAGATTTTCCTCATTCAATCTTAATGAGCAGCTTTACTACACTGCACTTTTACTTGAATAATACATGAAGTATTGCAACTCTTTTTTTGCTAGGACTGTGGCCACAGAGTAACTTTGCTCTTCAAGATGGATTCTCGTGAGATTTGGAGTTTTCCAAACTCAGGAGAATACATCTTGTACGGCTCCAATCAAAGCCGTCCGTCCTCCGAAGAGTATTTTGCCGACCAATCGTTTGTCAGCATTGTGCTTTAAGGCAGGAGGTCAGTCGTGACGATAGTATCAACTGCCCAGCTAAGTGAAACAAACATGGCCGCGCCGGTTGACGCTCGCGTAGAAGCAACTATTGAATCGGTTGTAGAGGAACTGGATACTGTTTATTTGTTAAAAAGTGAGTAAAAGGAAGCACTTTGTGAAAAGTGAAACAAATATGGCCGCGCCGGTTGACGCAGGTAGCCAGTGCCAGCCGGGCGCTACCTTGCGCGTCCTCCAATCAGCTCAAAGTATTCTACCAGATGCTCCTCCCTCTTTCAAATAGAGCTGCCCTGGGGCGCCTCTGGCCAACACCAGTAGGTGAAGTGTCTTGCCCAAGGACACAACGACGGAGACAGACTGAGCTGGGGCTCAAACCGGTAACCCGACCGGTTAAAAGATGAACTCCCAACAGACCCCCTTGTGCCACAGGTTTTTTTTTAAAAGAAGAAACCTGTTTTCTTTTAGTTTTTTTTTCACAAGACAAATGGACACCTACAGTTTAATACAGGAGATCACTTATTTCTACGCTTAACTTTGTTTTTCTTAATGGGCCTATGCCAAGCAAAATCAAGTTTTTGGAGTTTTGAACCATCAGGTAATGCAATTTTCTCATAAAATGCACAACCAGGATGTTTTTTGGCTTGATTCAAGCATATCTGAGTAATCCTCCTGAATTCTGCTCTCTGAGCAGCTGCCCCTCTTCTAGAAAACAACTGTTCAACTAGTGACATGACTGGTTCAAAGTTGAGTGCTAGAGGCGTCTGCACCGCCCCCTGCAGGCAGAGCAGCTTACCCCTGGTAGTGTTCCAACCGCACCCTCCTCCTTCTCACAGCTCATAGCTGCTTCGGTTTTTGGCAACTTAAAACACTTCTTTTGTTGAATTTTTTACTTTCTCTGTGAAAACGCCCGTTTGGCTGCATGGATTACAGGATTTTATTCTTCATTCCTAAAGAACAGCAGCTGGATCAAAGAACAAAGACGCCTGATGGACAGAGAAGTAAGTAGCTACATGCTAATGCTAATGTGGGTTAGCCATTTATCAAGCTGCTTATGTGATCTTATAACAGCATTGTGTGGTTAATTAATTGATCTGTAGCATCTCAGAATCTTCAGTAAATGGGGGCAAATAAAACCCACGGCTTTTTTATAAACTGGGCTGGAATGATTTGCTTAGTGGACTCAGCTGTGTTGGTTTGGGCTCTGACTAAAGCCTGGAGATTTAGCAAATGAAATAGGCTTTATTGACTGCGTTTTTTTTTTTACAAAAATAAAAAATAAATCAAACGTCTGAGTGGTACTTTGTCCTTTTCGAATTCTTTGTCAGAATCCTGTTTGAGATGAAGCTCAGCTCTGTTTGTCTCAGTCTGATCGTCTCCCGGTCCTGCAGCGCAGCGTTGGGGTGCAGGAAGTGGGTTTATAGAGAAATGATCCTCTGAGAAATGATTTCACTTCGTGGTCCAACATAATCTTCAGGATACATGTAAAATTTCAGGACAAAAAATAATACTGTATAACACCAACGGTAACATTTTATCATATGTCTATCACAAAAGTTGAAAGCTGTAAAATAGCCTGATATAGCCCCTTTAAGTTTTCTATCTGTTTAGCTTTTTGTTCCATTTTAAGGTCAAGTAAATATATATTAAACGGCATACATTTTTACTGGAAGTATCTTTTATCTTATTTGTACAAAACTTACTATAAGTATTGGTACTAGGGATGCAATGATACCACTTTTTTCAAACCGATACTTGGATCAGATTACTTGCCTTACAGATGCCGATACTGTACCACCCGAAACAATTGCAATGAATTGGAAGGCAGGCTTTATTTTCTTTAATGTTTATTACAACAAATGATGGTGAATTTGATAACAAAATATTTATAAAAATGACCAGAAAACAAACATTTCAAGTTAAAAATTAACATTTTCTGTGAAATTATTCCAGAGTTTCCAAATTTTCAGTATCGGTTCGTGGTATCGGTTAACTTTAGCCGATACCGATATGGGTAAAATAGACAGTATCGGTATTGGCGCATCATGAATTGGTACTATATTGAAAAACCAAAAAAAAATTATTCTGCTTAATTTATGTTTTTATTTTGGAACTATTTTATTTGTATTTTGATCTTTAAAATACTAGAATTTGCCCATAACTTTATTTTTTTGTCTTTCAGTATCTGATGACATAAAAAATAAAATATCTGATGTCCCTCAGTACTCAGGTGCCCTCAGCCTCCCAGACATCCTTATTTTTCAACTACCTGTGAGGAAGAGCAGCTCCTGATGAAATGGTTTTGCTCAGCAGTGTGAAGTTGGTGAACACAGTGGAGGAGGACCTTTATCAGCTTCACCTTCTCCACCTCGCTATACCCATCATCATCTCCTCCATCACCCAAAGGTGTTGATGGAGGGGCGGGTGTAAATTCTGCTTGAATAAAAAAGTCCAGGATGTTTATCAACAGTGTTATGGCTTTGTTTTATTTCTAGCTTAAATTGCAGTGCGTCCTCATATTAGACAAGACAGTAAATGAATGTTGTCAGCCCCAGTTTCATGTCACAAATAGGGGAAATGATCATTTTTAAAATGAATATTGTTAATTTTCTTAAAGGTCACCTTCAAAGGCAGTGAAGGACTTCCAGGTGGGAGTGTTGCTGCGTTTGAATTTAGCCTTTCGGAGGAATCCGTGTTTAAGCCAGAAGTATAAATATTGCCTTGGTTTTCGTGGCTTTTTCTGCATTTTTTTCAAACAGTTTCATTTGAAGCCATAACACTGTCGACAACTACGTTCTCACCCAACCATTTGTCTCTAAGACTCTGCAGCTATCTGAGCCTGTTACATTTTTTTTTAATTAATTTAATAGTTGACACTGTGTTTCCTTTTTCTTTTATAAAATCTTGTGTCTAAAAGAATAAATCTTTTGTTCTCTCATTTTTTTCGAAAGTTCAAAACAAGTGAAGAAATGAGAAGTCAAACAATTTATCAGCCAGCTGCATTTTTGAAATGGATAAATTCTTGAAAAAGCTCAATGTTAAAATAAATCTTGAGAGGTGCAATATTACAAAATGAAAGAACCTTAATTTATTATTGTTTTTTCTATTAAAATGAAACAGAGACAGCAGCTGTGATTGGTTGATTAGATAATCGCATTAAGGGGACATTGAACAGGCGTTCCTAATCATCCTTTTGGTGAGTGTATATAATATTTATAAGTTCATAGAAGTTATAAGTCATAATATCGGTGGATTTAAACAACGAAGTGTAGGAATGCTAACGTCTCTTTACCGGCAACAGAAAAATGAAAGTTTCGCTTTCGCTTTAAATAAAACAGAGAACGAAGGCGTGAGGACAATCAAACTGTTCCCTCCTCACAGACAGACTGTAGATAAATTCAGTCCATTCAACAACTGTCTTTAACACGCTGTCTGCACACACTGTTGCTAAGCAACTGTTTGATTGCCCATTAAGTATCACATCCACTTTGTGAATGGCAGAATTAGGGACATCTCATTAAAATTAAACGCACACAATAGGCTTATTTGTCCTACTGATGAAAGAGCCTCAGAGCAGGACTCCTGCAGCGGATGGGAAGGAATGCAGAGCAGGAAAAAAAAAAGAAGTTATGTTGTTTGTGTGAGAAAAATGAGGCAGACTCTAATTAATATCCTAAAGACTGAAGGAAGAATGTGACTGATTCCAGCTCCTTTAGAGGGAGCCCGTTTTCGTTTCTTTACAGTAAACTGGGAATTCTGGCTTTAATTAAAGATTCCATAGCAGGTGACTGGCTTTCTGTGAATGATTCACTCTCTGACGAGGACGCTCCTCTTCAGATGGACCTGAGCTCACAGAGGAAACATGACACTGAAGAAACTAGAAACTGGAGATGTTTTTAGATTTGGTGTTTCTGTTGCACCAGCAGCCACAAATTGCTGAAGAAACTCTCGGCCAGAGAGCGACGCAGATGCACAAATGTTTTCGTGCTCCTGTTGAGCTGCATTAATGAAGCGTGGATCTAACCCGACCAGACTGGGGCTTCGGCTCCCACTGGGACCGTGCATGTTGCAAATGCAGACAAACATGGCCAGGAAGGCATTTAAAGAAATAGATTCACCGAATCCGGGCTGTCTGCAAAACACATTTTACATTCACAGCGTCCTCAATTAACTGCTTTCCAACATCGTGACCACGGCATCTTTAGCAGGTGCCAGATGCTTTATTCGCTCGCAATCACGTCTCAGCAATATCAACTTGCAACAACGTTCGTTTCTACACTTATTCAACATGAACACATTGATCCGGCTGCAAAAATTCTCAGCTAAAAGGGAAACTTCATAGTTTTTCCAACCTGGACCTTATTTTTAGCATTTGTTACGTTAATTTATTCAATTGGAGCCGCTTGGAGTCCTTCAGGAGAGGCTTATATCCAGTCTGAGCAGCATATGTGACTGAGCAGGGCGACTGTGGCTCAGTGGTAGAGTAGTTGGCTTGCAATCGGAGGGTCGTGGGTTCGATTCCAGCTTCCTCCAGTCACATGTTGATGTGCCCCTGGGCAAGGCACTCAACCCCCAAATTCTACATTGTGCTTCCGAGCCATGTTGGGTGTATGAATGGGTGAATGTGGCTTCAATGTAAAGCACTTTGAGTGGTCAGTAAGACTAGAAAAGCGCTATATAAGCTCAGTCCATTTACCATATATGTCCATATCATGGGAGTTTTTCAGGGCAGGAGATTTGCTGCCTGTAATAAGGGATTTTCTTCCCCAAAACTCCTTCATTTAACCATGTTTTGTTATTAATAGTTAGCGATATTCCCCTGTTTTGATAAAGTTTTTTTTTACAGGCTTTTATTCCAGATGATACCAATTTATGCTGCGTTCACACCGCCCCAAACGGCAGCGTCAGTTCCGGAAAGATTACATGTAAAGTCTTCGGTGGAGTCCGTCAGAGTCTCTGCGCTCCGTCAACTTTTCAAGCTTTACTTGCGTTGCAAGCGGCAACGTAGCAAACCCGGAAGTTCAGCTATCAGAACTTTTGACGGACCCAACCCAGTTAACGCAGTGCGTCAACCAATCAGAGCGTCTCACCGTAGTAATGGGTCCAGTGAAAACATTTTCAACAAACACAGATTTAAAAAATCAGAAATAACACTTCTCCTAAAGAGGAACAGAGAACCTGTAGTTGTTGTGCTGGTGGGAGATTTGAGCCACCGTTTTCAGATGTGATCAGGCCATTAAATGGCCGTTTTTAGCGGTTATCACTCCCATTAAATGCCGTCAGACTGTGCCCTCTCTACCTACTGAAACATACTTTTCTGTTTGGTGTTTAAAACCTCTTCAAATTAGGTTTAGGCATTTAAAAGAAAGTATATTTGTCGTACTGTGACCTTAAGGTTAGGACATTAAAGTTGTGGGTTGGTTAAAATTGGTTAGATAAGCTACTCTGACGAAGTATTTTGGACACGTGCAGACAGTTGGCTGTTATCAGCGATAAGAATGGTAGATAACCTACTAGTAGGTAGAGAGGGCACAGTCTGACGGCATTTAATGGGAGTGATAACCGCTAATAACTGCCATTTAATGGCTTGACCACATCCGAATCGGCTGTTTGAGCTCCGATGCGGCCTAAGTGGTCGTAAAATTAGGCGTGGCACAGATGAAAGTAGTGCTGAAAGCGAACTTCATCCATAAGCAGGTCCTGGAGCAAATGGTTAAACTCCCCAAACTCAGGAAGCATCTGAAGAATCGGCGCTGATGCACCCGATGTCGACGTTGTCTAGCTTTATCTAGCAAATAAAGCCAAGCCACTCTCTCGTTACGATCCACAATAGTTCAGAAGCCCCGCCTGCGCTCTCTTTTTTGCTCAGAAGCAACGTTGAAACCCTTCAAAGTACATACGTCAAACTTCATGCGTTGGGTTACGTTGCCAGACGCAGACAAATTGTGCGGTGTGAACGCAGCATTACGCTAAACACAAATGTCAAAGACGTAGCAGCCGTCTTCCATAACAGCTATAGTCTGCGTAGGTTGTGGAAAGTGAGCCTGTAGGAGCTGAACTTAGTCCAACTGGTCGTTAGGTTAGAGCCTTTGGAAACACACAAACGTGATTGAAATTGCGTGTTAGTGCAGTTGTATTGTAGCCTCCAAATCAGCCCGGAACCTGACAAAGAAGCACTTTCAAGATGTTCTGAACTCCGAGGGGAGTCGTGCCAATGATTAATAACAAAAAATTGGTTAAATGGAGTTTTGTGGCAGATAACGCCTTATTACAGGTGGCAAACTCCTATCCTGATTGACTGCCATTATATGTATATACGCCTAACCCTAACGTAATGCATGGTATAAATAAGTTCCAGGTTGAAAAAAAAATGTTTCCATCCAAAATCTGGCTAGAAGCACAAGCCAATTAAGTACATTTCCTTTTATATTTCTGACAATGAAGAAAAAAAACCCAAAAGTTTTCCGTGCAGAAGCAGTTTCCAGAAGAATTAGAGGTTAGCAGCTCTGTGCTGCTCATGGTCAGACACATCGAACAGCTGAACATTCTCATTTCAACACTTTTGCTGATACTGGAGCATGTATATGCTTAAGGGGCGTTTAAAGACGGCTCAGAAAAACAGACTGGACTAAACGGCTGAAATAAACAGAGGGCACAGACACAGGAAGAGTGTCTGAGTCAGAGGTTCTGAATCGCATGGAAGAAAGAGAATTGCATTTAAATATCAACGGCGGCCGGATATACTAAAATTAACTCTTCCTAAAATGTGTTTCAGTTTTTAGACATTGTTGGATTGTGCAGAGAAGGAGAAGCGTTCATGTTTTTTTATTTCATGCCAGCGTCGATCATCTTTCCAAGAACACTTAACTCCATGGAAGCTTAACAAAACGCACTGAGACGGTGACAGATTCAGAGCTGTCCAAATGTTGAGGAATAGACGCCGTCAAAAGAAGCAGCCTGAAACAAAGAGAGCAGAGAAGATTCATAAAACTTCCCCAGTCGCTGCACAGCTGGAACATTCCAGGATTCAGAAACAGAAACATTCTGTCAAGAGAGAGAAATTTAGATGGAAAATCCTGACCAGCGTTTGACCCGCATAAGTACTCGCACTCGATCCGATCTCAATTTAGCAAAACACCGGGCAGCTGATCGTTTTCAGCCATTTGAGCCCAGAGTCTCTCTTCTCTCAGGTGTGGAGTGTGCAAATGATGGGTGTGTGGAGCCGCTCTGACCCCCATTACACTGAAAACCTGGAGATAACCTGGAATGTTTGTGACTGAGGCAGACGGAAGGAAACGGGAGAAAACTTAAATGGCTTAGATGCGCGCTCTCTGAATCTCACCCCCCCATGTTTTGTGATAACCAAATATAAAATCTGTTTTTCTGCTCCCTGTAGCTTCATTGTTCACTTCCTCGCTCTCTCTCTCTCAGCTGAAAGCTCCTTTAAACACACTGAGTCACACGTCGCACCATGAAGGACACGGACCGTGTTGCTTCAGGTTAGCTGTCAGATAAAAACATGAGAGGAGAAGCAATGAATATTAAAAACAAACATCAAGCTTAAATTTAACAGATGCTTTTGTTTTATTCTAATATTTCTGGTCATATTCCAGTAAGAAGGAGCTTTCGAGGAGGATCTTTCAGACTGTTTGCTGTATTCTGAACTACTACAAGTCATCAACTGTGATAGTTCATCCACATTAAAGGGGCTATATCATGCTATTTTACAGCTTTCAACTTCTGGGATAGACATTTATATGATAAAATGTTACTGTTGATGTTATACAGTATTAATTTGTCCTGAAATTTAACTTGTATCCTGTAGTTAATGTTGGACCACGAAGTGAAATGGATCATTTCTCTATAAACCCGCCTCCTGCAGCCGAACGCTGCGCTTCAGAGCCGGGAGACGATCAAACTGAGACTAACAGAGCTGAGCTTCATCTCAAACAGTATTCTGACAAAGAATTTGAAAAGCACAAAGTACCACAATGAAACTCTGTTAAATTAAGGGCTCAGACGTTTTGTTTATTTTTTATTTTTTGTAAAAAAAAAAAAAAACAGTCAATAAAGCCTATTTCATTTGCTAAATCTCCAGGCTTTAGACTGAGCCCAAACCAACCCAGCTGCATCCACTAAGCAAATATTTCCAGCCCAGTATATAAAAAAGCTGTGGGTTTTATTTGCCCCCATTTACTGAACATTCTGAGACACTACAGATAAATTAATTAACCCCACAATGCTGTTATAAGATCACATAAGCATCTTGATAAATGGCTAACATGCATTAGCATATAGCTACTTACTTCTCTGTCCATCAGGCGTCTTTATTCTTTGATCCAGCTGCTGTTCTTTAGAAATGTAGAATAAAATCCTGTAATCCATGCAGCCGAAAAGGCGTTTTCACAGAGAAAGTAAAAAATACAACAAAAAGTGATTTAAGCTGCCAAAAACCGAAGCAGCTATGAGTTTTGAGAAGGAGGAGGGTGTGTTTGATAATCTAGCAGGGGTAATCTGCTCTGCCTGCAGGCGGCAGTGTAGACACCTCTATCTTAGTCTGCCTATATAAAGAGAGTGGCGACAAATTGAAACATGGACGCCATATTCGCTACCATCTTTCAACGCGTTACTTTGGGTATTATGTATCAGACTGAAATAAATCGCAGATCTTACCTTCAACTTTCACGTAACTGCCAAAATGATCGTTCGTCAATATTTAAAAGGCATCAACAATGTATAACCAAGAACTAAATATTATATTTATACAAAATCAGTTCACTTCACAATCTATAGGCTACAATCTCAAAATTGAAGTTATTTATTATACAGACGTGGACAAACTTGTTGGTACCCTTCATTAAATCAGAGAAAAACTCATAATGGTCACAGAAATAACTTTAATCTGACAAAAGTAATAATAAATAAAACTTATATAAATGTTGACCAATGAAAGTCAGACATTGCTTTTCATCCATGCTTAAACGGAATTATTTAAAAAATAAATGCATTAAACAGGCCTGGACAAAAATTATGGTACCCCTAGAAAAGAATGAAAATAATGTGACCAAAGGGACATGTTAATCCAAGGTATGTCCACTAATCTGCATCCTAGGTGTCTACAATCCTGTAATCACTCAGTGGGCCTATATATAGGACTCCAGGTAGTCACTGTGTTGTTTGGTGACGTGGTGTGTACCACACTCAATATAAACCAGAGGAAGCAAAGGAAAGAGTTGTCTCAGGAGATGAGAAAGAAAATCATAGACAAGCATGTTAACTGTAAAGGCTATAAGACCATCTCCAAGCAGCTAGATGTTTCTGTGACTACAGCTGCACATGTCATTCAGTAATGTACGATCCATGGGACTGTAGCCAACCTCCCTGGACATGGCTGCAGGAGGAAAATTGATGACAGATCAAAGAGACGGATAATCCAAATGGTAACAAAAGAGCCTAGAAAGACTTCAAAATAGATCCAAGCTGAACTTTATGCTCAAGGAACATCAGTGTCAGATCGGAACATCCTTCGCTGTTTGAGCCAGAGGACAAATCATTAAAAAAAACAGACTGGAGTATGCCAAACTACATGCTGACGAGCCACAAAGCTTCTGGGAGAATGTCCTGTGGACAGATGAGACAAAAATTTAACTTTTTGCCAAGGCACATCAGCTCTATGTTCACAGACGGAAAAATGAAGCATATCTAGAAAAGAACACGGTCCCTACTGTGAAACATGGGGGAGGCTCGGTTATGTTCTGGGGCTGATTTGCTGCATCTGACACAGGGTGTCTTGAATCTGTGCAGGGTACAATGAAATCTCAACACTATCAAGGGATTTTAGAGAGAAATGTGCTGGCCAGTGTCAGAAAGCATGGTCTCAGTCGCAGGTCACGGGTCTTACAACAGGAAAATGACCCAAAACACACAGCTAAAAACACCCAAGAAGGGCTAAGAGGAAAACACTGGCCTTCTATGAGCCCTGATCTCAATCCTATTGAGCATCTTTGGAAGGAGCTGAAACGTGCTGTCTGGAAAAGGCGCCCTTCAAACCGGAAACAACTAGAACAGTTTGCTCATGAGGAGTGGGCCAAAATACCTGCTGAGAGGTGCAGAAGTCTCATTGACAGTTACAGGAATCATTTGATTGCAGTGATTGCCTCAAAAGGTTGTGCAACCAAATATTAAGTTGTGGGTACCATCATTTTTGTCCAGGCCTGTTTCATGCATTTATTTTTTAAATAATTCTGTTGAAGCATGGATGAAAAGCAATGTCTGACTTTCATTGGTCAACATTTATATAATTTTTATTTATTATTACTTTTGTCAGATTAAAGTTATTTCTGTGACCATTATGAGTTTTTCTTTGATTTAATGAAGGGTACCAACAATTTTGTCCACGTCTGTAAATCCAAAGTGATGTATTTCTCGTCAGTGGGCTTTTATCTGCCGAAACGCAAACAGATCTTACCTCACACAACAAAGAATAATTACTGGCCTTCCTCTTCTCTCCTCGGACTTTGTGCTCCCACGATTTCCTCCTTTCTGCATCTCGAGGAAATAAATGTAACCGTTTGACACCTCCAGGTCTCGTACTGCATCCGAACGCTGCACAGCATTTTTAGTTAATGATAGATCAATCCCAAGATGCAGTACTCATATGTTTCTGTATTTGTTTCTGTGTGATACTGGCCAGGTTGGTATCGAATATGGCGCCCATGAAGCAGGCGACCGCCTCTGAGCCAATCAGATCGCCGAATTGTCGACACTCTCTCTATATAGGCACTCTACTCTAGCTCTCAACTTTCAACCAGTGATGTCACTAGTTGAACACTCAGTCGTTTTCTAGGAGAGGGAGGGGCAGCTGCTCAGAGAGCAGGATTCAGGAGGAATACTCAGACATGCGGGTATTAAACTAAAAAACACTCTGGGTTTTTATATGAGTAGATTGCATTACCATATGGTTGAAAACTCCCAAAACTTGATTTTAGATGATTTGCTGCATATTTTTTCATGTTTTACTTTGTTTGATAACCTTAATGCAAACACAACCAAAGAAATACTGTTTAAAATGAACCGAAATTTTGGATTCTTTTGGATTATCCCCATTTGTTATCTCCTTATTGAACATAAAGTTACATATTTGTTCATTTCTGTTTGTTGTTGTTTTTCAATCAGACTTAATCCAAAAGTCGTGAACAAGATCCTAAAATAATCTGAATATCATGAAACAAATCCATATATTTTGTTCCTCTTTGCAAAAAGTAAAATTTGTCAAGAAGAAAACTATTTCCGTAACGTTGATAACGATTTCCAGATGATAAAACCAACCAAAATTCCTGGTCTTAGATTATAGCTGTGACTGTATAGGGCCGTATTATCATCCAGTCACATCCAAACTAGTTTCAGACTGGATAACAACTTTTCTCAAACATCCAAATTCGAATCTGACTGAAAATGAGCAGAAATCCAACCAGTCTAGATGAACTGATGGAATTCTGCTGGTAAGTGTAAGCAGGAAAGAGGCCAGAAGCTCGTAGACAGCAGGCGACTCTCTTTGTTTCCCACAGATTTACCACAATGATTTCCATTGAAATTAAATAATAAAATATAGTTTAAAACCTTAAATAGAAGGATCTATGTTCCTTTTCCAATATTGCACATAAATAATTTTTTTAAATGATGTGTTTAAAAATTTTATGGGTTACAATTTTATAGCGTTTTTAGTGAATACAATATATTTGGAAAGAGGGTTCCTATGGACCTATAGACCTCAGAACGTAGCCGCCATGTTGGCTGGAATCATGTAATTAAAAGAACGTTGCAGGCTGGGATTTTCCTCCATCTGAGTTTACTTCCCATTTCAAAACTGAAGATATTATTTTATATACCAGGAAATCAAATTATTAAACATCTCCTACACTTACCATCGGGGTTTCTCATCGAGATCCAGATCTGGAATCGTCCTACCAAGGACTGCGCACTGGGAGGGTAAGTCGACGAAGAGTTCACAGTCGAGAACAGCAGAAGGAAAACTTCCCACTAAATTGTTTTTGTTAAGTCTTCTCCTCAGAAAGAATCAATGAGTACTCATCCCCAAACACATCTTCTGATCTATGTTTTAATTGGGAGGTGCCTAGAAATTTACAGCACGTCTACAATTACCACTAAGCCAAAGGAGTTTTTATCAGCTCCAGACTTTACAAGCTGCAGACAATAAAACATCAGTGTTAGTAAAATAAGACAAGCTTTCCAGAACAGCCTTTATTCCTTCCCACCAGCAGGGATGTAACAGTTTTAGTGTGAAGATCATCCTGCAGGGACAGTTTTAAACGCCAGGCAGTCTGACTGATGAACTTTAGCGCCCTAAAGATTCCTTTAAGACTCGTTTCTTTTCAGAAAACTTTGTCTCCATCTGATCAACATAAAACAACTCACAGACGTTTACCTTGAACCATTTAAAGTTCGAGACTTTCACTGCAAGGAAATATTAAAAGGTTTAACTCAGTTTGTCTTTCCCTCAAATCAAAGTGAAGTAAATAAAATTGGAGAAAGATGAAGTCTCTCTGCATTAATGTTTCGCGCAATGAGGCAATCCAAAGCTTCGTTCAGGCACAAAAACATCGGTTTATACACACTTCTCTCTGTCTCTGATCAGAATCTGCTCCCTGGCAGCTAATATGTACGCAGATTTCCCTCCATAATAATTTCTGTTACATGAGGCAACATGAGAGAGATGGAGATATCTCCAGCTTTCAACGGGCGAGAGGCGGGGAACATGCAAACTCCATGCAGCAAGGCCCTGGGCCGGGACACAAACCCACAACCTTCTTCCTGCAAGGCAACAGTGCTAACCACTGCGTCACCATGCATTTTATGGAAGTCACGATCTCAATATCGGATCGGGCCAATATTTTCACGTTTTTTAGAGATTCAGATTTCGGAGATCGGTTATATTAGCTTGCAAATCGCACCGATCTTTACGAAAGTACGATCCTTACGTTTGGTGGTGATTGCACAGTAAATCAAACCTCCACAGCGGTGCAAACAAGGACTCTTAATTACCAAAAATCAGCATAGCAGATCAAAGACAGTTTTAATGTGGGTAAACATCAACCAATATGCTTAATCATACTTTAAATTAGATAATAAAGGCGTAGAAACTCACCTTCTGGCATTTAAACACAATAAACCGAAATAAACAGAGATGAACTTTTCTCAGCTCCCACAACAAGGAAGAGGAAAACGGCAGAGAGAGCTGTAGCTTTGGTGCATTCAAACAGCGTAGGAAATCAATGCTGAGTTTGTGAGAATATGATATTTCAGCCATTAATAATACTACAACTTACAAACTTAGAACATTCTGGGTTTTCTAACGCTGGTGTTTATTCAAAAATATAGTGAATGTGATCCTATGAAAGTGGAAGCGCAGCCTTTTGCACACCAGCATATAGCCTGCCGGAAATACTTTAAAAAAATAATAATAATACTGTACCGGGTAAGTTTTTTTTTGCTTTTTAATTTGTCTGAAATATTAAACTGGAGTTAACCTTTAATTCTCTGAATTTAGATTTCATGGTATTTACAACCATAATGGTGATGCTTACTAATGAAATTAGTCTTATTAAAGAGTTATGTAGGGTTACGTGGTAAAAATATATTTCGGTTTTATAAATTTCAATACTGAAGATAAAAAATCGGATCATGTCCGGAGGCCTAAAATGCTGACCAACTAAAAATCAACAGAAAGTTTCTAAATAATGGTTAATCTTCCTACTGGATGTTATGCTAGGTCAGATTATTGAATGTAGGAGTCTGGAGAAGGTAAAGTTGTGGCGGACCACCAGGAGGCTTTACTCACACCCAGAGAACAGGATGTTGGTATTTAATAAATATATACTTTTATCTATATGTGTAAAACAGTTTGTTGGAGTAAAAGAGAAAATCGAACCTAGCTTCTGTGTGCCGTCCATTTATTCCACCACAACGTAAATATACTTCCATCCATCCATCTATGGTTGTCGGGCAGAATTTCAACAAATTTTGCATTTACATCTCGGACCGCTCTCTGAAAGGGAAACATTAACTCTCCCTGCATTATTTTGTTAAGCTGCACAAGCACAGTTTCAACTATTAGTGCTGTAATAAGACACTTCAGTTCATTTTCAAAAATACTTTATTTAAGGAGTTGTTGTAAATAACTATGTCTGTGGGCAGGAAGGATTTCCTGTAGCGGCCTGGGTTGCAGCGAAACCGAAGAAGCCTCTTACTGACTCGCTATGTTATTAAATAGTATTTGTTAATTTTATTTACAAATATTAATTAATTGATTGAGTATTCATTAATGATTAAAACAATTTATAAAACAATATGTATTATTTATAATATCATTCAGTAATTAATTGCTGTGTATTAATAGATTGCATTAGGTTATCATTAAAATCCTTAACATTCCTGCAATTTCCGATAATCTAGATGAAGTTTTTATTATTTTTGTTTCTGGGCATGCTCAGTGATGTACGCCGAAGTAACATGACGTCATCAGAAGCGGAAATGTAGCACTAAAGCCCTACAAATATGGATTACATAGTTCAGCTTTGTTTTAAGGTTTTCATCAGTTTTATTGTTGTCCTGCACTTATTAATTAAACTTTAGTCGGACACTTATGGATGTAAAAGGACCGTTTGCTTTCGAGATGGATCGGTTTTTGTCACTTTTCTTGGACTGCAAGGGGGCAAGCTACACATTTTGTCTCCTTCTGGAGGATGGGTGTGTGTGTTGGTAAAAGCGGTCGCTGTGCCTATGATTGTATTCCTGATTGGGATACGTAATTGTGTTAGCTTTCTAATTATATAAAATATGTATAGGTGCATAGATGTTAGAAGCCAGAAATTGGATGGAATTAGCCGTTAACATCAGGGGCATGGCTAAAGGAGGGCTTGGGGGGGCTTAGGCCCACCCAGATAAATTACTTTTTTTAAAGAAATCATATTTATAGTTACGTTTTATTTGTGTCATGATAAAATAAAGTGAAAGAAAATAATAAAATACTGCCGCTATCATATTCATCTTTGCAAGACTTGCTGTCATTGGTTGTTTTGAATAACATGTTTTATGAACCCTACACACAATAAACATTAAGCAAGTCCTAGATTGTAGAATTTAAAGTTACAGTTTTATTAAAAATATTATATCCATGCATTAAAGAGAATTAAAGGTCACAAAATGAAATGAAAAAAAAAAAGTTTAGAGTTTTCTTTTAAGCACTACGTAGTCCAATAATCCCTTTGAAAAGATGACCAATCGCTGATATCACAGAGCGCAAATGATCCCGCCCCATGGTCCGGGTTAGCAGAAACGGCACGATTCAGCCGCATAACTAACAACTTCAAAATGTATCGTTATCTACAGCTAATATTAGTCCTTTACGGAACCAAATAATTATTTAAAGCGTTGAGTATCTGACAGTGGTTATGTTAACCCTCTAGGCGCCAAAAGTCGCAATATTGGCGACAAACAACATCGCTGACATTAATGAGCCACAGCTGGAGATAGGGCCACTAATTGAATTATCAATTTACACCATGAGATGGCGGACATCTGTAACTTTAATCTAAGACACATTTTTGGGTGTGTTACCATGGAAACTTTTGGAGTAAATCAGCTTTTTAGTCAGGGCCGAAAGCGGGGGACATGAGGTGTAGCTGCTGCAGTCGCAGCATAGAGAGAGCGAATTTTAGGAAGATAAAACTTATGATGCCGATACGTCTGAGTTGCCCACTAGGAAGTATTGGCTTATTCGGATTCAGAAGAGAATTATTTACCTCTGATCAAGATGTCAGTCATCCCGGGAGAAAGAAAGTGAAAGTAAAATGGCCTGCAGCAACAGCCTGTCCCGTTTCGCCAAGACGCTCCACAAGCGGCAACTTTCCTGTTCCGAAGTCGCTCATCACGTTCTCCCGGTGAGAGAAAGGTATGTGATCGGGTAGAAAGGTGGTCATAACACCGCTAATCGTTACCGAGGTGGAAGGGATGTAAAAATCTATGGACATAACAACAGATGAGACGGAAAACAGGAGAGAAATTTGATTTTGGCGATGTTTGCTTGACAGATGAGGAAGAGTTGGAACACCGGTGGCTCAATTAGCCTGTTAGTTATTTTTGGGACGGATCTGTAAAATTCTGTGCCCAATTATTTTTTTTTCTGTTGATTTTATATAGTAAACAGATTAACAGAGCCTCATAAAAGAGGACATAAACAGATATGTCCACCTGTTCTTGAAAAAAGCCACAAATATATATATATATATATATATATATATATATATATATATATATATAGATGTAGAAAATACATATAGAGCAAAATCAAAATAAAAAAATACAATTATTAATTAAATACAATTTTTTGAGGAGCAGGGTCTGGATTTCTAAAATAAATTACATTCATGTTCAGTTTAGTAATTGTATTTGGTAATGAAGCTTTTTAAACCAAGTAAAATGAGCCCACCCATGCGTAATCCCATTATCTTTAACAGCCTGTGTGCTAGTCTGCGATTCAGTGGCCGAATTTCCCGCGCTTACACGCGGATGTGACGTCAATCTGCAATTCTTGTGTGTTTTTGATTTAACAGGAAGGAGGAAGAGAAAGAACCCGGACTTCAGATGCGGTCGATTAAACACTATTACTTACTTTGTCGCTAGAAGTGTTGCTTGTTGTTGTGCAGCTGCCGATGTGCGCAATGTGCGGTGGCCTGAAAGTACGCTACGTCACTGATTTATTAACCTTTTGTGCTCGCTCCTGCGGTTCGCTGCAGTTACTCCAAGCACCGGCCCCTGCAGTCGGAAGTTTATTTTCTTCAATCCGGCCCCCTGCTCCTGTAAAAAGCAAACATTTGTAAAAGTAATTTAATCCAATATTGCCAACGCCTGGTGATGTCATAATATGCAGATAAGATGTGCGATTTTGCTCCTATCACAAACTTCATACTGAAGATTTTTTTAGTTTACAGTGTAGCTTTATATATAATCATATTAAAGCTACAACCTTTTGAACTAGAGATATCAAAATGGATTATTTTGTATGAAAAACTCTGGTGCCTAAAGAGTTAAGTCTTTGTAGAGATTCAATATGTGACTGTCATGATCAGATGTGATATGGGGAAACCAGAACATTGTCTCAGCAGTGAGTGAAGCCCAAAAAAGCTGAAATACCATCTAAAAATAGCTATTGTTTATGTCAGAGAGCATATATGTGCTACCTGTGTTAGGCTACAGCTTTGAAGTGTGTTATTTTGTCTCTGATGTATACAGAAACAGTGGAAATAACTTAATTTCAATATTATTTTTCTGGCCCACCCATTTTTTGCGAAAAAAGCAATTTCTGGCTACGTCAATGGTTAACATTCCTACGGCAAACCTGCAGGCCGCAGAAATTATAAGCCTTCCGGTGAGGGAAAGTGAAATAGCCTAAACAGTTTTTCAGTAATAGTTGATGAATAGACTAGTTGCTAAGTTTAATTAAATCCCATTTATTCATCAGCAATGATCCGTCACTCTGCGAGGGATTATTATCAGATGAAATAATTATTTACTTTTAGATTTCATTCCAAATCTGGTATCAACTTTTATGCTACAAGTCGACTAACAGTTAGTCAGATCCTTTTATGGAAAGCTGTTTTCAGTCCTGTTTAAAGACCCGAGGGATCCACAGGGTTCCTACCTTTGAACTGAGAACCACTGAGAGCGAATCAGATCCTTTAAATCCCAGCCACTTACAGCCAAAAAAAAGACCCAATCAGAGGTGAAAAGCTGCAAAGAAACACTGGAGCAAACGCAGCTGGTTCTGATCTCGCTCTGATTCTTCACACTGACTGGTTCCTGGCACAGAGGACCGTAAACGGCAGCTTTTCCAGCTCACAGCTGCCAGCGGCCCGCAGAATACATGATTGCCATCTGTTTGTGTGAAAACTTTTCACTCGGATCACTGTCCCCCTGCCAACAAGCAGCCCAAACGCTGCAGACAGACTCAAACAGGGAAATGTGACTGAAACAACGTGCAGTATTTACAATAAACGTGTTACAGCTCTGGGACGATCAGAGCCGCCGTGGTCCAAACTAACGAGCAGCAAAAGACTTGATTAATGATCTCATTGCCAGTGAGAGGACCCTTTAGCAAGGCACTTCATCAGTGACCAGCGAAGGGGACGTTCAGCGGACCTCTGCTGGCTGTGAGGTTTGTCCAGGAAGCTAAAACCAGCGCTTCCAGGAAGGTTTTCAGTAATTGACGATCATTTAAAGCAGCGATGCTCGTTAAAATGCACATGCTCCTCTGCAGAATCGACGGGATGGGGCGGATTAACACGTATTTACCATGAGATTTGGCCGGGTCCTGAACTCACCTGACCTTACCTACTGACCAGGGGAAAACGTTGGTGTCATGGTTTGGGGCTGGAGATTGTTACTCAGAAAAGTGGAACAGAAATTGTGGATCATTAATACTCTGATATCCAAACATCTAATGTCTTCATTTTAGGATCTTTAGGTGTTTTCTTCCTTCCACTACGTTTTCTCCTCCTTTCCTGTTTTACCCTCAGTTGTCTGTATTTTGAGTTTATCTTGTTTTTGGGTCATTCCTTATTTATTTACTTAGGTCTTATTTCAGTTAGTCTTTCATATCTTTGTCAGGTTCTACAGATACTTTTCCTTCGATTCTTTATCTGTTCGCTCTGCCAGATGCGTCGCACCCGTAGGGAATGTGGGTGTTTAATAACCCGCATTTTTTCCCCTTTGAATAGGTGTTTATGCTTTTGAGGTATTTAAATAGGCTTTACATTTGTTTGGGAAGATGTTCTATTTATGTTTTGTTCACATGTCGATTGTTTTCTGTTTTATATTTCTTTTTTTAGACTAACTGGACTATTGTTCAGAAGCTAAGTTAGCTGAATTTGGTTGTGTATGTTGCATGCATTAAAGCAAATGAGATAGGAAGCGAACCGACAAGGAGGAGGGACAAATAGTCATTTATTAGCAGTTTATTTATGGGTTTATTTGATATTTTGAGGATTGTTTGTTGATTAGCTGAATATTTTTGTGTATACTTTTCTGTTGTTTGAATGTACCTCCATGTTGAGGAGAAAAAAGTGATACATGATGTCATAATTCTTCAACGGGTATGCAAAAATGAAATAAAAGTGTATATTATATTAATTATAGTAATTTTTTACATTACATTACGTTACAGAGTCCTGACCGATGTCACTATCAAGCTTACCGTCTTTCTGTCACACAGGTATCATTAAGATAAAGAAATAATATATTTATATGTATATATATTATTTTTCCCAGTCTATATATACTAACTAATTGGAAGTTACACATTTACTTTTTAATACACACTATGATGCACAATCCATACTTTTCTAATTATTTCAACTTATTTCAGCATTCTGCGCTGTTTGTACACTACAACCTGTGTTTACCACTCGATCTGTAACAAACCTTAACACCTGTACAGTACTCTATTTTTGTTACTATTGTATATGATGTAAATTTAAAAATTATGTTTCCGTTCTGTTTCCTGTTCTGTCTGTATTTTCAATTCAATTCACTTTTATTTATATAGCGGCAATTCACAACAAATGTAACCTCAAGGCACTTTACAACAAAACTAATTTCAATACAATTATACAAACATTCCAGTCAGTTAAAAGTTTTCTATGTAAGGAATCCCAGCCGATTGCGATTAGTCATCAACGTGAGGTTGTACCCGGATCATGCAGATGCCTCCTATTCTACTTTTAGAAATCCTAGGAACTACCAGTAGACCTGCATTCTGAGAACAAAGTGCTCTGTTAGGAACATATGGAACAATCAGATCTCTGATGTAGGATGGAGCTGATTATTAAGGGCTTTATACGTAAGGAGGAGGATCTTAAACTCTATTCTGGATTTAACAGCGAGCCAATGGAGATAAGCCAAAACAGGAGAAATGTGATCTTTTTAATATTCATCAGAACTCTTGCTGCAGCATTTTGGATCAACTGAAGGCTTTTAATTGCATTTTATGGACTTCCTGATAACAAGGAATTACAGTAGTCCAGCCTTGAAGTAACAAATGCATGAACTAGTTTCTCTGCATCACTCCTGGACAGGATGTTTCTAACTTTAGCAATATTCCGGAGGTGAAAGAAAGAAATCCTAGAAACATGTTTAATATGGAATTTAAATGTCATGTCTTGGTCAAAAATTCCACTGAGGTTCTTTAGATTATTACCAGAGGCCAAATTAATGCCATCCAGATGAAGTGATTGATTTAGCAGTTTCCTTTTTAAAGGTTCTGGTCCAAAGACAACAACTTCTGTCTTTTCTGAATTTAAAAGTGGAAAATTCAGAGTCCTCCAGGTTTTTATGTCTTCCAGACATGCCTGTAATCTACCTAACTGATTGGATTCATCAGGTTTTATGGATAAATATAATTGTGTATCATCAGCATAACTGTGGAAATTCATTACATGCTGTCTAATTATTTAACCAATTGGAAGCATATAAATAGTAAAGAGAATCGGTCCAAGCACAGAACCCTGTGGTACTCCACGGGTAACCCTTGAATGTGAAGATGATTTATCATTAACATGAACAAACTGGAATCTGTTGGACAGAAATTATTTAAACCAACCTAGTGCTGTTCCCTTGATCCCTACAACATGTTCGAGCATTTCTAAGAGAATAGTATATGTTCTATATGTGGTTTTTGCTGCTGTTATGACCAAATATTCCCTTGTGGGACACTTAAAGGATTATTCTATTCTATCCTACAAGTGAGGTCTATGAAGGAAGAGAGTAAATGTGTGTTTGTGTCATAGTGGGGGGGTTATTTCCATCCCAGGTGCTCGCATATGTCTGGTCTTTTTATATATAATTCACAATTTCATTTCAAACGGATTGACTAGAGTTTATGTGAGGATGTGGAAGACAGAGATGAAGAGGGAGGAAAAACCAGACAAGAAGCAGGCAGAGAAGACGAACAGAGTGAGGGAGAGGTAAGAGAGGAAAAGGATGAAGATGAAATGGTTAAGAGAGGAGCAGAGAACTCAAACCTGGCTGTTAATCACCATCAGTCATTGTATTCATCTCATTAAGCTTCACCCCAGTTCTTTGTCATTCCTCAATCACCGCCATGTCCTCACGCTGGGTTCTCCGTCTGTTTTTCCTCTGCCTCTCTGTAAGCTTTGCTGTTTACTCATTAAAATCCTCGTCATTTATTCCTTCTATAGCCACTGCGTTTGGATCCTTTAACTAAAAACCATGACACTTTATGTATGAACGGATACAAAATATATCTCAGATTTTTTTTTTAAGACTTCAGCCTGAAAGGACACAGAAAAATAATTTAGCTAAAACAAAATCTGAGTCTTTTTTTTTTGTTCTGTTCCGGGATGAAACATCTGGAGAAGTTCAGGAGTTTTTTAGGGGAAGCTTATGTTGGTGGAGTTATAAACTAATTCATCTTAGGAAGCTGATTTCAGCCACGGCCAGAATGCTGAATTACACTTGATCCTTCGGTCGCGTTGAAATAATCTCTTATGAACCCAAGAAGCTCCCTGAACATGTAATTCAGTTCAGCCGTCAGTCACGAAAGCTTCAAGAGGACTTGTTGTTTTGTAATTTCTTTATTGTAACTTTAACACATGTTGTATGATTCGTATTCCTACATCTTTTTGGAGCATGCATCGGCTCCTCCTGCCGATCAATCATCCCCCTTTTCATGCTCCATTTACTCCACCCAATTTATTTTCCGCCGCTTGGTGCTTCGCTGCACACCTGTTTCACCTCCTCCTCCTCTTCTATTCACTGCTTTTTCCGATACTGTTTTTTTATTTCATAAATGTACCAGAGAATGAGATATTATTTGTTGCTCAAAGCACCAATGTTGTTGGTTATAAATATTAAGGATGCCAGTCCATCATCAATGAGCCACAAATCTTACTATTCAAAGCATTTGCAAATGATAAATATTTTTTATTATTCTTCCAGAGCAGACCTGAAGTGCTTTTTCCTTAATAAATGTTTTTTAAGAGGTCGCCCTCCATGGATGGCCATAATTACGTAAAATCATTAAAAACTTTCAAAGGAACTGATAAGGTCAGGCTAATTATGATTAATGAGAAGCATGAACTTTGTTCTACAAGCCACACATACTGACTGTTTAATCCCACTCTACCTGATCATAAAGCTTAGAATCATTACACATTAGGAGTGTAGTGGTACACCAGGACGTACCTTGGCTTAAATTTCACGGTTCGGTTCATTTTTGGTATGGTCAGGGAGAAAAATGATGCGGGAAATAAGTTCTGGAAAGATATTTAAAATCTTTTGGTTCTTGCAGTAAATTTTCCAACTAAATGTTTTCAAATAATTATAAAATATTAAATATATAACACTGAAACTGGAACGTCTACTTACAGTAGAATAGAAATAATTACATTTTTAGATTTGGCTAGTGGTGTAAAGCTTTGTTTATGCTTGCCGCATGAACATTCCGCGAGGAAACGAGACGTGCGGAACCGGCCGAGACGCCTTCGAGCAGCGTTTATACTTTTTGCAGCTTGTCCCTGCTGAGAGCCAATATTCATGACGACTGTAGGGGGCGGCGTAGGGCTCTACGGCATGCATACAACACTACACCATAGTAGAAGTAGTAATCACTGTTGTTTACAAGATGTTGACACCCGTGAGCTTAAACAAAGCAGAACTTTTATGCTGTTTACTTAGGAAAAAAGACGAAAAAGGAGAATGTCCACTCTTCTATTAAAACACAGTTGATCACAGTGATCTCTATCGGCCGAATCATAAAGATGTCTGTATTTACGAACCTCCGGCAAAATGAGCTCTCTCCAGTCCGCCATGTTTTTCCACGCGGGACCGTCCACGTAGTTACAAATTTTTCTAGGTGCGCGGTGTCGAAATTTTGGGGCTGGCCCTGCACTGAATTCATCTACAGAATCATGTGTGTCTCTGGCTAAAGTGCAATGGAGTTACGTTTCCATGTGGAAACTACACCACTGTGTTGTATTGATATATATGGATACATGTATTGACACTCCCATGGATATGCATTGATCCTACACTGTCAAAGTGACCAGTTATTGTTCCCCAAGGTACAAAAATGACATGAACACAGTCTAAGGACAAATATTGGACCTCAGGGTAACTATCTGTACCTACTTCATCGTTCAAAATGTGTTTTGTTCCTCATTACAAAAGTAGGAAAGCAACAATACCAATACAATACCGATATATGGATCTGAGTACTTGCCAATACCGAGAACCAATGACGATACTTTTACCAGACAGAAAAATGCAATTAATTGGAAGACAGTTTTATTTTCTTCTGTGAAATTAGATACAAAATAAAATATTAATAAAAATGAACACAAAGCTAAAATTTCAATAGAAAAACATTTTCAGTTAAATTATTGCAGCGTTTTAACATTTTAAGAATCAGTTCATAGTATCGGTTAACTAACTGATTTGAGTCTGATTTGAGTTTGTATTCAGTCTCTGATGTAATTAGACTTATTGGGTGTTTAGGTTACAAAGCCTTGACGTCCAAAACTTTTAATGAGGAAGAAAGCCACAAAAACACCCAGACCAATGTCCCGTCTCTTGTTCACTTTTCCAACACCTGGTGGTTCCTGCAAATAGTTTTACTGCTGCTGAATCTCCTAAAGTACCGCACATCTTCAGAAAACAAAGCTGAACTTTACCTCCTTCCTCTGCTCTTCTGTTCAGTAACCCTGTCAGTTTCAGCTCCGTCATCTACATCTTTAGATGTGTATTTCTGGGGGACTAACGCCGCCGACTCACGATGAATCACCTCAATAAGCACTTTGAAAAATGCTTGAATGTTAAATTGAAACCCTCTATTAGTGTCGGATGTATTTCAGTCGGCTTGCTTTGATGTCCCTGCATGGCTCTATTACCTAACACAACAATTGCATTGTGATCAGATTGGCCTGAAGACTTCTTCTGGGTTGTGTTGATGTTGTACAGTAGCTAATGAGGCTGTCTTTGTAGTCTGCTGTGGTCTAATTTGTCCCTGTCAGATGGTCGAGGGGGCCTCTGGGCCGTCCTAAGGAGTCCTCTGTCCCCCGTTTGACTCACACCGACTTTCTGAAAACCTCACAAATATCCATATGCAGCCTTTGTGTGTTGTACTTCTGTGTAACTTCTTGTAAAATTCCTTTTTTAAAGACCTGGCGAGGGACCTTTCCTCACTCAGGTCTATCTAAGTGTGCCTACATACCTGGTAATCCGGTAGAATCTGTTCGATTGGGGACCAAACTAGCAAAGCTGCTCCGGTCCAACAAACCAAAGCTTTTGAGCAACATGTTAACCCCCTTGCCTGTGCTGCACCAAGAAGCACCGAACACAGAGACCCTTCCTGTTCCGTAGAGATAAGCAAACACGCCGTGACTTCAGATTTGAGCAGTTTTCGGATTGCTTTGCTGTCTTTGGCAAATATGGCAGAAACAAAATGTTTCAGCAATGTGCAAAGAACGAGTCAGAGTTATTGTTGTTTGGCTATTGATTTTTTCTTATTTACCCAGAATGCAATGCGCTATAGTCTGTTTCATGCATTTGGAGGAGTTCGCTTGTCATTCACATATGGGTTCATTTGAACCCGGGTGTCATTTCAGACAGAGGTTTTTGGGCACACCAGAGTTCACTTTTTGGTTGGCTTCACTTCTTATTCTCGCAACGGGTGCGGAACGATTGTGGAGCGCCGTAAACTTTACGTTATTTTAACCAGTTTCCCCATGCATATTCCCTTGAAGTTAAGAAATTAATGAAAGGGAAGAAATTACATGAGCTAGACAGGAAGTGAGATGTGAGTCAGTGAGGTCCATCCATAGAGTGTATACACTCACTGGCCCCTTTATTAGGCATACATGTCCAACTGCTCATTAACACAAATTTGTAGTGAGCCAATGACGTGGTGGCAATGCAATGCATTTAGGTATGTAGACATGGTCAAGACGATCTGCTGTAGTTCAAACCAAGCATCAGAATGGGGAAGAAAGGTGATTTAAGGGACTTGGCAGGGTTGTTGGTGCACGACATGCTGGTCTGAATATTTCAGAAACTGCTGATCTTCAGGGATTTTCACACACAACCATCTCTAGGGTTCACGGAGAACGGTCCGTACAGGGGAAATTTCCACTGAGCGGCAGTTCTGTGGGTGAAAATGCCTTGTTGATGCCAGAGGTTAGAGGAGAATGGCCAGACTGGTTCGAGCTGATTGAAAGGCAACAATAACTCAAATAACTTCTCGTTCCAACCAAGGTATGAAGAAGAGCAACTCTGAACGTACAACACGTCAAAGCTTGAGGCAGATGGACTTCAGCAGCAGAAGACCACATCGGGTGCCACTCCTGTCAGCTAAGAACAGGAAACAGAGGCTTCAATTCACACAGAATCTCCAAAATTGGACAATAGAAGATTGGAAAAACTGTTGCCTGGTCTGATGAGTCTCAATTTCTGCTGCGACATTCGAATGGTAGGGTCAGAATTTGGCGTAAACAGAATGAGAGCATGGATCCATTCTGCCTTTCATCAACAGTTCAGACTGGTGGTGGTGTAATGGTGTGGGGGACATTTTCTTGGCACACTTTGGGCCCCTTAGGACCAATTGATCATCGTTGCAATGCCACAGCCTACCTGGGTATTGTTGATGACCACGTCCATCCCTTTATGACCACAGTGTACCCATTTCATGATGGCTACTTCCAAAGGAGTAACGTACCATGTCATAAAGCTTGAATAATCTCTGACTGGTTGTTATGTTATGTTGGTAAATCTGGTTTATTTCAGTCCAGTGGCCAGTTTAACAAAGAGAAAATGTCTAAGAAACAGAGAGAAGGATTATGTTTCATTTTTCATAAATCTTTAATAACTAATTTAAAACCCTTTCGAGATCCAGACCTCTTTTACCAGGGTGACCAGGCCCAAAACTGCAGCAGCACATGACATTGTAGACGAGAACAAAATCAAACATTAACATTAAAAATGTTTAAAATGTAAAAAGTCTGACCCTTATATCCCGGATGAGCCCCCACTAACGTTCTGACTCACCCCCATAACCTGCTCTGTTTTGTTTTATTCTGCTCTTTGTTTTGTTAGAAATTGTTTAGTTCTTTACTCCTAGTTTATTGATTTAGTTTGAATAACACCATCTGCTTTACTTCAGTTAAACAGACAGTGCTATAAGTCTCTTTCATGTTTTAACGTCATATTTTTCTCCAGTTTCTCTGGGCCCGTGCTTTGGGGGCTCATATATCTTTTTCCCTGCCTAAAAAAAAGTCTGGATTAACAGCCTACAGCGCCCTTTGCTTGTTGTCTTGGATAATTGCATAACATGTTTGCAACTTGATTTAAATGGGCGTCGTAATGTGTCTTGGGTGGGTTGATACCTGAATGGTCCAGTCGTTTCATTAGCCTCCATTTTGGTTTTTCGCCTCTCCGTTGAGGTATGATCTCTTTCTCTGAGGTGTTGATATGACGCAGGGTTGGAGAAGTTGGAGCTAGTATTTCTTATCAGAGAAAATACACCTTAAAATGCCATCAAGACTTTCTCCTAAGGATGTTTGGCTTTTCTATGTGGTCGCCTGCTGATTCCAGGTCGTCTCGAATCTGTCGGCCCTCTCCATTACATGGAGACGATAAACCAGCTTCTCTGTGAACAGGCAACGCTGGTGTTTCAGTCCATGTTTTGAATCTTGATTGTTCCCAGCAGTCTAATTATCCCATCAAGGGCTAGGGAAGGTTTTAGTTCATTTTAAAAGCGACATTCCGACTGATGAGTGAGTGGAAACATGTCACCGGCGCTGCCTCGATCAGGTTTTGGTAACCTGTGAGAAACCTTCCGATGGGGTGAATAATTTGTGCGTTTTTCTGTATAAACATGGAATCCGCAGCCTGGTGGGCCACATGAGCCCAATTTGTTTTCCCTTCTATCATTTATTTTTTCCTCCACACCCCCCCAGTCCTCGCACAACAATCCATCCTTTCCAAACCACCTCCTCTCCTTCGCTCAGTCGTTTCTTTTTTTTCTTCTCATTTGCCTTTTTTCTCATGGTTTTCTCTTCTTTGCTCCGACGTCTTCACAAATCCACTCCTCTTCCCTTTTTCTTCGTCTTCCCACTCTTTCTTTCTTTATCCTCCATGTAATCATATTCTCTTCATTTGCACCCACCCCCTCACTTTTTCTCTCCTACATCTTATCATTCTCCTCAGCTTCTCCTTCCTCTCTGCTCTGGAGTTTGTGATGTTTTAATATAAACCGGACCCCCCCCCCCCATGTTTATTCACACCCACATGCAGACACTAACAGGAGTGCACACGTTTCCACCGATCTGTTCATTGTTTACATATTTGCAGGGCTTAAGGGCAGTTATCATAGGCTTCACTGTGACAGTTTCTCCTCAGAGACCGAAACGGAATAACAGAAAGTTTTAGCATCGACTTTTACACGAGTGGGAGCGGGCATATGTGCTCCCTGCTGTGGTCCCGTGGGCTTATCGAATTTGTTCTGACAGTATCGCCGTCTGATGTTTATGGGTAAAGGGAGTGTGTCAGTGATTGTGTTCTGTTGAATGAAAGCAGGATAATGGGTGGTAAGGCAGCCAAATTTTATAAACCATAGGAGTGAAAATAAAAAGCAATACAGATACCGTGTAAGTTTCCTGGTGGTCAAATAAAGGGTTTCAGCTGGATCTCAAGTGAATTTGTAGACGATGAAACGTCTCCTGTGAAACTTCCATATTCCCAGGGTGAAAATGTGACTTCTTTCCCAGTGTACACCATTAAAACCAATCTTAACCAGCTGCTGATGACTCCCCAGTATGCTGCATGATGTTAGGACCACCGTGCTTTGCTATAAGAGGGGTTAATGGACTCGTTGCTACCTGTGGTCACTTTTGTTGATCTGTGATTGATGCCACTCTTAACCAATCAGTGAGTTTTGTCAATAGGCCATACTCCTCTGCATTCAGGATTTCTAATGATTAATTTAAACGCAGGAATCAGAATTAGGGAGTTTATGCTCAGAATATAAGGAAATACCCTATAGCTTCAAATGAATTGAATAATACTTTATTGTCCCATGAGGGGAATTTCGGTTTACAGTGCAACCTGTCCAAGATCATGACAAACAAACAACAACGAATACAAACAGATCCAGGTCACTGAGGGGCTTGCAGCCAAAGAATGGCGCTCCCTTGATAAAAAGCAGATACACGTCGGGAGGGAGGGGGTCCACGGTGGGGGGAAAGAAGCGCTCAACTGTGTTTTGATCCTTGGTCAAGAGTCAAAAAACTGGTAATTAAAAAACCCACAGCTAAACATTTAAGCACAATGTGACAGAAAATGTTATTATGCTGGGACATTAAGAAAGGTTTATTTCTCGTACTCAGCTCTTAGACAGCTGTTCTGATTCTAAGGTACAAACAAAAACCAATTGTATGTAAACATCTCATCTTGACTTATGACAACTCTTGTTATTATCTGGTGTTACATTTATGACAGCTCCTGTGAATGTCTTTTTCAGCATTATACTAAGTGTTCCTTATTGTTAGCTATATTCTGATGGCCCAGTGAAACTATCTCCTGATTGTTTACTGCTGACTACTGAAATTATACATCCATTATTGCCTCATGACACATCCTGTGTTTACCTATTCCATGTTGTTCTGTGATTGGTCTTGTGGTAATCCTATCATAACTGTATGATGTAATGATCGATTCAATAGGGTGTGGCTGACGGTATATAAACTCATGCATTTGCCTGAAGCTTTAGGGTTCTCAGTAGGAGGCCCTCCGTGCTTGTAAAATAAACTATGTACAAATATGGCTGACACTTTTGTTTTATTCTCTCATCCAAGGCCTCTCAGACACCCAGATTTCCATGACACACATATTCAGACATTAACAATGACACATCAATGAGGGATAGGCGGGTATGTGAACTCCAGTCCACAAGTTGACGTGCTGCAGCAGAAACGCACTGTCTTCCTGCTTCCTGGAGTGGGGGGGAGGTGGCAGTTAGGAGACAGTGAGATGGTTGTGTATGTGTGTGTGCATCTGAATTCTATGTCAGTGTGTGCATCAGTAGATGCAGGTGGACGGGGAGGAGACTGTTTACATTCCTCTCACGGGCATTTGATTGTGGACCAGTTGAAGGTCAACATAAGAGCCAAAATACTAATTGTTATGGATAGCAGGAAAAACAGATTTTTCTCTGTCCTTCAGTCCGTCAGCAGGCCCTTTTCCAAAACTAATTCAACCAAATTAAAGTTCCAGATCTATTACTTTCCAGTTGCACCAATCCGCACAGACCGTTTCTCCAAGTCAGACGACAATTCGTGAATGAGTCCCAGAGCGGCAGCTAGATTTCCCCTTTCAGCGTCTTGCCTGCGCCCGAGCTCACCAAGCATGAGGTTCTAGTTCCATCAGCACGAATCCGTGCTTCCCAATCGCTTCCAGAACTGTCTCCAGTTTCGGTATTTGTTGCTCCATTTTGCAGCAGATCGAGTAAATGCCCATTCCAATGAGCAGAAACCCGATCCACATACATCCATATAGATTGTGAGCAAACCTAGATTTATTAAATGTTCTTCAAAAAATCTGACTAGGGTACTGTGCGGTTGAAAGAAACGGACAGATACCAGAAAGGCAAAATCTCAAAGACTGTTGTACAGACCATAACACGTTATGGTGCTGGCAGGGGATGAATAAACACGGATAAATCCTTAGCACAACAGAAATGAAGATGCTAAGATGGCGACCAGATTTCAGCATGTTAGGACCTGAAACTAAGACTTGAGGAAGCTCCAATCCCTGCCAAAAGGAGAAAAGATTACTTGCCTTGGTATAGACTTATCGTCATACCCTACCGTACTCTACCCTACTCTATAATAAATAACTGTTTTAAAGACAGCAGCAATATACCTCAACCTTTGCTTGAAAATGTGGGGGTCAATTCATTTTTGATGGATTACGTCATGGATGACATAAAGACTGTACAACTAGCCCTAAAGGACACTGGTGACAGGGCTACGTGTGAAAAGGAAGCCATGAAAACACAGAAACCAGAAAACCACAACGGAAAAGTGAATAACCAGTTTGTTTGGAACTCCAATGTTTTGAATCCGATTAAATAAAGTACTTATCAAACCAAGTAGAGCTGTAATCGGGCCTTAAAAGTCGGGCCCGACCCGAGCCTTAAAGAGTTCAGCCCGAGCCCGAAGAGTACATTTTGATTGACAGTTTATTAAAGCCCGAACCCGATTAGAGCCCGACATTATTCATAAGTCTCACACCTGAGTTTCTGCTAGAAAAAACTGGCACCGGACAAAGTGACCAACAGCTTAAAATAATAACTGAGTAAGAATAATTTCAAAGCATGTTGATTTATAATCTCTTTTATTACTCTGCAGCTATATGAAGCTTTAACCGCTTGCTTCTGTTGCGCAGAAGTCTCTCTCGCCTGCGTGCCTTTCTGTGTGCGCTCTTGACCGTTCGCTCTAGATTTCAGCAGATTTTATCTGGCTTGTGGGCATCATGGAGCTGCTATACAAAAGCAGGAGACTTCTGCAACTGATATTTGGGATGTCTGGTATTAGTGCAGTTACACTTCAGCGTTTCCCATGAGAGCGCAGCAGTTGGGGCCTGTTTTCTGTTTTGATCTGAGAGGAGTGGGTCTTTCACATCATGACGCATGCGGTGTGCATGCAACGTATTGACAGGTAGATTCAGAATAATGTTAGTGGCCAATGGACAATGATAGAAATTAAGCTTGGGCTGGGTTCGGTCAAAGATCTTCAGCTCAAAAAATCAAGTTATTGAACACAAACTCTGAATTAGAAAGTAATCCAGAACACACTGCAACCATCTTGTTTAGCTAATAGTAGTTGTACAGATCAATGAGGTCAACAGCAAGGAGGTATTTCTGGCTTTCAGACTTGAATGTGGGACCCGAGCTCAAATGGATATGATATTTTGAGATCTGGGTTCGGAACTGTGAGGGATCCTGCAGGAAGACGGGTGTGTGTCGCTAACTGGTTTGCCAAAAACTCTGCTTAAATGTCACCCACCTAGATCTCATTTCCAGATACTTTACATCTACCAGGTTTCTGTTCATACCAAAGAGCTTTTTAGCTTCCAGGTTTCTAGTCACTTCGCAGTATTATAAACCAGAGAATCCTACTGCCTCAGGTTGTTTAAAATGGGATGACTGACACCAGAAGTTGCTAAGGGAGGCATGGAATCCACATCAGGGGGTGCTACTCTTACTCCATGGGGGGGGGACTTTCCACCAAACATTGGACTCTTTGTCTCAAACTATTATTAGTAGTTCGGACTAAAGTCTGAGTCAGCTTTGTATCATCTTGAGTAGTTCTTTTCTTCCTTTTGATTCTGCTTGAAAAGTGGATTCTTAGACGATTAAGCTCCATTTTGTAACTCGAGTGCTATAAAAAAAAAACATTATTGACAAAAACCCAGAGAGCTGACATTATCCCTACAGGACGCGAGGATAATATCACACACCTCAGGATCTAATCCAAGAAGACACAGAGGGGCTTTTTAAAGAAGAAAATCTGGCTGTGTATCTTTTGAGAGAATTCAGGCTGCAAGAAGTAATGAAGATAAAGTTGTTGGGAGAACAGGGAATGTGGAGATTGAGCAGGGTTTATGTGCAAGTCTCACGCTGTTATCTGATTCGCGCTCACAGCCTCGCTTGAGGGGTTTACAGGAAGAAACTGCTTCATATTTTAATCTGAGTGCTGGAGGATCAGGGGAAATAAAGATGAAGAAAAGGGAAAGCCTCTAGTCCTGATGCCCTAACAGAAGCTGCTAAATATCAGCAAGCGTCATTGTTCCTGGGGAGAAATCCGTCCTGCTGCTGTTGTTCATGTTTATCAGCTTTTATTCACAAGAAGCCATTTTCATCTTCCACCCAGTACTGCGTGAAACCAGAACAGACATCTCTGGGGTATTTATAGGCCCAGAGCTGCAGAGCCCCAGAAGGAGTCGAGAAGACGAGTCTCTAATTGTGCAGGCCGTCCCCATGATGGACAGAGATGATGTCAGAGAAGGTGATGTGAGAGGAATACAATAATTAAGCCCTGAAGATTTCTCAGCAACTGCCTGTCCACTCATCTTCTCCTTCTGTTTGATTTATTCATCTTTGACTCCTGTTTTAGTGCTTTTCATCACCTGCTTCTTCTCATGTTGCACCCTGTGTTCTTATCATACCGGCTTCTTCTTTAATCGAGATCAGTAAAGCTGAACATGGCACTGGCAGGAGGGCACCAACTCTGGCTGTCAAATGAGATCTATTTTACTATTTTAGTCTGAAATTAGCTGTCATTTTCTTACTCATACTTTTTGTATAATATAATCCAGTAAAATTATGCACTGTTATAACCAGGATCTAATCCAGGATGTTGGACAGTTTGGGCGAGGATCTGATCCAAGAGGGTTAAAATGCTAATATAATTTTAAAGTAAATAGTGAATCTAATTAGTAAATTATGAGTAAGAAATCATAAACATCTTTCTTTTTTTTTAGAAAACCTTTTAACAGTTTTCTTGTTTTGCATATTTTCATAAAATCTTTAGACTAGTAAAAAACATAACAAATATCCATGAGATGCATAAAAGCATAATTTTAACTCAATATTCCCAGAAGGACATAAAATATTAAAACCATTATCTGGGGATGTAAACATGAACTGAGACATTGGTAACAGAAATATTGTGGTTAATGTGGGCGGAGATGTTGGTGCTGATAGAAGCAGACTGTTTGGATTATGTTGCTCATTTTTGCATCTAAACAGGGAGTGAAAAACATGATATCTGCAGGTAAAAGCCATGATTACAGATTCTCCGTGCAGATGGTTATAGCAGTCTGAGCTGCTGCTGCACATACTGCAGACACCAGCTGTCAGACGGACGGACGAATGTTTGTTCCTGCGCCGTCTGTGTCCACAGGTCCATCCGCAGAGGTCCAGAAGAATTTCTGACGGTGTTGACAAGAAGCAAAGAGCATCACCTTCCTCCCACCAGAGAACAGAGGCGGCTGCATGCTCAGACGCATCGTGGGAGTCGCCTCTGATTGAAACACGACGCAGAACCAGAGTGCAGACAGAAAGCAGCATGGTCTGATTCTCTTAAATCAATGGCAGAAGTTCTAGTTCAAAAGGTCTGAGCGAAAATTCAACATAAAGTTACAGCATGGATTAATTAGCTGAGGTGTCTGCTCCAACCTGTGGTTATGTGGTGGAGGTTAGACAGCAGGGGTCAAATTACAAACAGGTTGTCAAGGTTTTTAGGGAAACTTATACTAATAATAATAATAACAAAAAAGTCCAAAAGATCAGGGAGACAAGACAGGATGGAGACACGATGATTACTTGGAAAAAAGGGAGAAACGACCAGGAAATGACATTAGTTTGACAACAACCTGAAAAAAGGTGATACAGCAGTGCTTAAAAGGGCTAAGAGGATCATCGGAAGGAAGTTAGGGGAGACAAGAAACAGCTGATGCCAATTAGCAGACTAACCGGGAGACAGGGACTGACGCAGACCGTGAGAGTACCCCCTCTTCTAAGCTGTGCCACCTAGGACACAAACAAGGAACTGACAAGGCAGGTAGATGACGAGGAGCCCGGCGAAACAGAGCTTTTAATTTGGGACGCTGGCTGGGATACTTCCGGAGTCTAGCAGAACCTTGAAACATGAAGGCCAGCTGAACTGTACGTTGTGAATACTTGTCAGTTGTGGTGGAAGCCGACGCAGCCAAACCTTGAGTTCTGGCAGAGTCTTTAAGTTGGACGGTAGACAGCGATGAAGGAGGGTTCCATGATGAAGCGTAGACGTAGAAGTCCGAGGTGTGTTTCCCCAGACACCCTCAGAGACGACAGGAAAACGAGGTGTGTCTCCTTGGACAACATCAATGATAGCAAGGGCCTGAGACATATTATTTCGGATGATCTCTGGTCAACCTGGAGTCTGCCTGCGGAGACAAAAACCAGAGGCATGTCCTTCTGGACCACTTCTGCGGAGAGAGGAACTGTGCGAGGCATGTCCACTTGGACATCCTTGGCAGAGACAGGAGCTGAGTGAAGTGTGTGCGCCTGGACATTCCCTGCAGGATCAGCGACTTGTCCTCCGGAGCTAAAAGACTACCACGATTTAGACACCTTCATCCACTTTTCTACATTATCCGATATGGACTGGTGTGGACTGGCTAAAGGAATAAGCCTAGTTTATGCTTCTCCGAATGCAAATTTGCACTCAGACGCAGACGTATTGACGGAGACGTTTTCCGTTTATAGTCCTCCGCTCTTCCACTCCATTCCCTATTGTTTTTTTCAGCGTTGCTCGACCAGGACAGCAGGGGGTGCTAACGTTTCATGGCCTCTCTGCCTACTATCACAGTGATGTTTCAGTTTTTTTCCAGACGTGTGAACGCATTTCTTCCTCAAGGAGCAATGAACGACAGAAAGTAAGTTTTGATTAATCTGTAAAGCTTTTTACTAGAATTGCACCTCATAGAATCCTCTACAAACACATGTAAACAAACACAGCAGCCTTTGTTGGTGTTTTCTTACACCTCCTTGTGTTCAAAATTGCCAAAAGAACAGATTAGATTAAATATCCTTTCAATATAAAGCATATAGTGGTGAAACGCTGCATTACCTACTGATTACAGCGACTATAGAGCCCCGTTCTGGTGAAGCGACCTCTGGCTGCTGCTGAACTGACCAATCACAGTCGTGCGCTCTCCGTCGACGGCTAGTTAACATTTGGGCCCTACTCCGTGCGTCATTGCGTAGGTGACGGAGAGCCCTTGCGTTGACGGATAATGGCGTTGCGTCAATCTGTCTCTGTCAAACGCAGAAGCATAAACTGGGCTTTGTTGGTTGATATAAGTTTGTGAACTTCTACACCACTGTTCACTCATCGCTAATCAGCGTCGTCACATGCTTTGCGTTTAAACTCTAGCTCTGGGTTTTGTTTTTTCACAGAGTTGGTCACAGGACCGATAAAAGCGTGGAGCTTTATTGCTCCAGCTGTGCTTTCTTGTACATCCTATTAAGTTTTTGTCCTGCCTCTCTATATCTGCTTTCCCCTTTAGTTTCTGTCTCCGCGTCAATAATATCTGGGAAAAAACGCAACGCAGCAATTTCTAAAAATGAATTTTACTCATATATATTGAGTACCATAGTGAAAGCCATAATGCTCCACTTGTGAAAGTTAAGGGTCAAAACTATGAAGCTGAAAGCGCTTCAGGACAACAATAACTGATGATTCCTACAAAATGAAACCTGTGAAATGAATGATGAATAATTTGTGTTAATTAGCATTTTAATGTTTTCATAAGATTTTGTTTGTGAGGGTTAGGGTTAGGGTTAGGGCAGCACATGACCCCAGGGCCACACTTTGGTCGCCCCTTCCATAGGGAATGTTTTAAGTGAAAGTGTAAAAAAATACCCTCAGACCTCTTCTCTGCTACTGCGTTTTCCAGCCGGACCACCCTCGTTCCCTGTCAAAGTTTCCCTAAAAAACGATTGTGGCGTTGACTTTTTTCTGAAAGTTTCTCTCAGAACAGACATGTCGCCAGTCGTGGATGAACTCTCGGCTCCTACAGGTCAGCGGCAGCATGTAATGACTTCTTTTGGTTCTTTTTCTTCAGTCTCTACTGAACAGTTAGTGTCAGTATTTGATGTGACGGGCTGGAAAGTCCTGTCCTGTTTCATTCCCCTCTCTCTCTCTCTCCACTCCTTCCCAGGAGATTTCGAGACTGGACTCACAATGTGACACTTCAGGAAAGGACTGCCAGTCTTCTCTCTCTGCTCTGCAGCTCCCTTTTTTAAATGGCTTAGAGTGAATCTCTTACTGGATCTTTTTGTCTTTCTTGCTGTCAGACGGCCTTTGTTCACGTTGTGCGCTACAGAGAGTCCATGTTCTCCTGAACTTTTCTTCCTGTCACATGTTGGGGGAATAAAACAAAGAGCCAAGACACTTCTAGACCTTTCAGGGTAACACGTCAACGACTCCTCAACGAACTTGAAGAAATTGTTTTATTTCTGCTTTTATTGTTGCTTAGAGATCATTCCCAACTTCAGAAATATTTTTGTCTTTTGTGGCTGAAATCTTGTTTTTTGATCCATATATTTAAATGATTGACAATTGTAAAACAGAACCAGTTTTGCCTGACTTTTAAAATCTAAGCAGCCTCTAATCACATATCTACGGTGGCCCTGAAGGGTCACAGCACGCAACTTAAGAAAAGACATGCAAAAAGACAAAGCACAAGTAAATTTAGAAAAATGACACATAACAAAATGCGCTGCAAATAAACCACAACACAACGAAAAGTATTTTTTCAGGGGACACTTAAATGTGATGCACACAGCAGGACATGCTTGTTGACACGGATTTGAAGTCACACAGCTCAGTCACCGTCTCTGACCGTCAGTGGTGTTGGAGAAGGAGATAAAAAGTAATATTTATTTATTTTAACATTGTGATCACATGATTCAGCCTATTGCAGTGATCTGGTGCTAAACTATCGTTAGCCTTATAACCTGCCAATTCTAATAACCTGATCAAATAAATGTATGGTTAATTCATTTTGAAACCATAGCCTGTATGCTTTTTATGTATTGTGTCGTTTTTTGAATTTGGCTTTTTATAATGTATTGTATCGTTTTTCTAAATTTGCTTTTTTATGTGTTGTGTCGTTTTTCTTATTTTGCATTTTTTAACGTATTGTCGTTATTCAAAATTTCCTCTTTTTATGTGTTTCGTCGTTTTTCTAAATTTGCTTTTTTTATGTGTTTTGTCGTTTTTCTAAATTTGCTTTTTATGTGTTGTGACGTTTTTCTAAATTTGCTTTTTATGTATTGTGTCGTTTTTCTTATTTCGCTTTTTTTAACGTATTGTCGTTTTTCAAAATTTCCTTTTTTTATGTGTTGTCACGTTTTTCTAAATTTGCTTTTTTTAACGTTTTGTGTCGTTTTTCAAAATTTCCTTTTTTTATGTGTTGTGACGTTTTTCTAAATTTGTTTTTGTTTTGTCTTTTTGTATGTGTTTTTTTAAAGTTGCGGGCTGTGATCCTTCAGGGCCACCGTACATGTCTGCTGTTTAGCCACCACTGGACCTAAACCACCATCCTGGTGAAGGTTTAGCTTCCTGACCTGCTGCTGTTCTGCCGATCGTCTGATTGGAGTGCGAACACACAGTGGAGAAAAACAGTATTAATTATGCGAACCAATTGTTCGAGTTCTCCCACTTAAAAAGATGAACCTTTAATGATAGGTATACCTCAGCTAAGAGTAGGGAAGGGTATTGTTCTGGTTTTATCCGATACTGGTGCCAAACCAGTATTTTTAAAACGGTGCCGGTGCTTGAACGGTGCTTATTTTGCCTCTCATAGTTGAAGCATATCTATGATGAAAATTAAACTTAAGTGGAACAACTTTCACAATTGGAGGCAGACTAAATACTTTTTGGCCCCATTGTAATGAGTGGAAGGTTTTGACAAAGATAATCCTCGTAAAAATAATGCTTCTGAGTCCAATAGGTAATGAAGTGTGTAAAACATGGTAATTATAAGAACATTTACAGTGTTTGGGGTCATATTGAGTTATTAAAGCGTTAATCAGTCCTTATCCGCCTGGTAATTGTGACCATTTTGACCCAAAGCGTGTGGAAATGTTTCAGTTTTTATTGAGTTCGTTTCTATGAATGCTGCAGCTTCTCACCAGCCTGAAGGAGGAGCATCTGGGGACACTAAGCTCTGCACCGATAGCATCAGTAGCGCCGCGCTCAAGCATGATGCAGAGATGGACTCCTGTGACCCCCTGGCACCCTTACAGTAATCCCAGCAGCTCTCCCATCTTATTACCCTGTCAGAACCAGAGGAGAGAAGGAACCCCGTCAGAGGCTGAGGACTCGCCTCCAGTCATTTCCCTCTTGGTCCTCTGAGATCATGCTGATTAATCACAACCTGCAGGGTTACTCAGTAATGCCTCTCTATGACCCCATGCAGCTAGAGAGAGATGCAGTCACACAAGGGTCGGCTTGGCACAGCGCTGACTGTGTTTCCCCTCGCTTCATCAGTTCAGCAAATCTCTCTTTAAACCCAGCAGTCCATCATCTTCTCTGTGCTTCATCCTTTTTATTCATGAAGCACAGGCTCCAAACTGGACAAACAAAATGACTCTCAGACGGTTTAATGTCAAGCTGATTATTCAACAGCTGGTCAGAGTTGATGACCAGAAAGCTGCTATAAACCTACAGGAAGGGAGACGGCTAACTGCTGATTAGTAACGTTGAGACACTTCCTGGAGCTAAATTCATTCTGAGCTCTTTGCTATGAGTTTGTTTTTAAAGCTCAAACGCAGATGAAGAGATAAAACTTTACAGCAGGATGTCGGGCCTAATTAAACCTGCAAGCAGCCGCAAACGGCCCTCGCAGCTTGTGCCGCGACAACGGGCTTCACTCATCACTGCTTCATCGCCATTTCGACACTTCCTGATGATATAATGTGCACAACAAAGTGTTCAGAAGGCAAAAATGGCAGCTATCATCCAAAATGTCTGACCTCAGAATTGACCCTGACTTCACCAACTATTTATGTTCTGAATTTCACAGTCCCAGTTGAAAGCGTTGCTCATGACTGATTGTGTTAATGCTCCTGTGCATACATCCACAGCTAGATGTTGATTATGTTAAAGAAGGTGAACTTAGACCTTTCCGAGTAAAAATCTTGCACTTCCTGTTCCCAGGGGGCGGGGCTTAGAGCCAAAAACAGACTTTACCTGTGATGTTGAACCGATTCAGGAAATTCTTTTAGAAAACATAAAATCACTTCTGTTTCTGAACCGTTTCTTTGTCCTTCATAATTTTGTGGTTCTCCATTTTATCTGAGATTCATTGTAGTGGTTTAGCGATTATATAAATATCTAGAATATAGGTGAAGTCTAACGATGCGCTCAGACTAGGGCTGTCACGGTTAGGCGATTCGTCACGACAATGTCGACAACGAGAATCGTCGACAATAAATGTATTTGTCGACGTCATTGTTTTTTAAAAGTAGGACTGCAATGAAATTCCCGGCAACGTTTGGCCTTTTTTTATCCACACTCTAAGTACCTTAACACTATATCAAAAGATTGCTTGCCGTAATCCAGCCTTGTTGTAGAATTGCAGGTGTGACGAGGTAGCCCTTCTGTTAGCATTAGCACAGAACGACCGGGTTTCGGAGGGCGGGGCCTAGGCTATGCGCTTCAGTGGTCAATGAACATCTAACAATATTTCTAATGTTCAACTATAATATTTAATCTTTTTCCCCCCAAAATAAAAACATACTAGCACCAATGCTACATAAACAAACTGGGGTATTAGCTGTGAAGCTAATTCTGAATGTTAGCTATGAAGCTAATTGTAAAGCGAAAAACTCAAACAATGCCACAATGTCTACTAACAGCTGAAGGACATTATTGAGGAAATATGCTTACTTGTACAGAGATATCAGCTGGTTTACAGAGAGTTGGTATTAATCCTGATAGACGTTTAAGACGATCTGTGAATCCACTGCTTTATTGTCCCAAGCTGGAAAAACAGTCGTCCTAGAAATGTTTGCCACAAACTACCAAACGCATCGGCAGTCAGTCGGGCGCATTCCCTGCATACATAAAATCTATCCACAAGCTTTTCAGTGGCTCAGAAGTTGGGAGGACAAAAATATTTATGTTCTCTTTTGTATACCCAGGTACAGGTGCAGTTTTGATGCGGTCTGGACTCCATGCAGTTGGTTTGTTGTTTGCCTGTTACCGTAGCTCTCCGCGTCGCGGAGGGAGGGACCTGCAGGGTGTCGTCATATGCCGAACTGCCAAACAGCCCGTTTCTGAGTGCTAATTTCACTATGTAGGCAGGAATACCCCGGGACAAAGGAAAGACTAATCAGTAATTGCAATGCCTCAGGGGCCCTAGGCAGGCTGGGGGAACTAAAAGATATGATCAAAAACCTCAAAAAAATTCAAATTTCATACCAGGTCCACTTTAAAAGGCTGTTGTTTTTCTCTTAAAACTGTGGCCGTCCCGCTCACTGCTCTGTATATGCTGTATGGCTCAGTCTTCCTCTCTGCATAACACTGGAGAAGCCCAAACTGTCATGGCGAGCCGACAACGGAGCTCTAATGTTTAGGAGCGTTTTATAAAAATCTCACAGAAGCATGTGTAATCCAAAGCCCACAAGGTAGAACCTGCTTACCGTAGCAGGACGACGGTGACGCTCCAGCATCTTAACAGGATCCCCGGCGCGGCTGACTACGAAGAGGGACAGTTTGCTCGCTAAGCTAGTTAGCGCGTTAGCTGCTAACGTTAATGCCAACAGTAGGCTGACTGAACATCCTCTTTCACCCGTACATATTGGCTTTGCGTGTTCTGTCTGGTGCTGATTTCTTTATTTATCGCAGCTTTTCTCTTATGTCAGCAGCACCTGGATGGTTGCTGGTTCGGATCCGTTCAAAGGAGACAGCGTAGCGCTGCTGCTGTCTACAAGACATCAAAGCATAGATGAAAGGTCGCGGCAATTGTAGAGGAGTGCAGATAGCGGGCTCATTTATTTCTGTTTATGGCAGCAGCCCAATACTCTGTTGGTCTCATGAACACAAAAACTATGAAAAAGGCTGAACAAAGTGAGTTTATTCAGTGGAAAATGTCATATAAGTAAGATTAACAGTAGTGATTGTGATTTTATTTCCCTTAGAACGTCATGCGCCTGCTGTAACATTATTTTTTTTTATAATTATTTCCTAAATGTTAAATAAGTGATCATTTTAACGGTTAGTATTTTAAATAGCACATAATACTTAGAGAAATCACTTCCACCTGGAAGCTAACGATGTATATTTTTGAGCAGCGATAAGATACAATTTATCAGTGAACCGATTAATCGTGAATAATCGGCAAAGTAATAGACGATTGGTCGATTATCAAAATAATCGTTTGTAGACCAAAGCATCAAAAACTCGCTGCAGGCCCCTCGTTGGACGCTCGAACGTTTGCGATGCCCATCCAAAGCTAACTGGACGCACGTCAAGCCGGAATCTTGTGCGAGGCCCCTCACCAGGAGCGCTCCGTGGTCGTCCGCTGGTCTGCTCCTCGTTTCCCTCCTTGTGAATGCACAAAGTGCACCACATAAAATGAAACGCTTATTTTCCGCCACACAGCAGATAAATATTTCGTGCGAATCGGAGGGAGGAAAGCATTTCCGCATCCCAAATCTCTGTTAACTCTACACGTAAAACCTGATGCCCACGACGCTTCAAACGTGTTCGGTGTGAACGCTGTTAGTTTCAGACTCCCTCCTTTAAATTTTAAATCCTTATTTAAATAAAATCTAATAACACCAAGGAATCTATAAAGGATGGCTTTAGCAAGTTTTATAAGTGAGCTCCCTGACATTTGGCTAAGCTGCTCAGTAGGTCCACAGCTGCTTTAGCTTATGGTGAATAAAAACGTGATTTTTTTTGCGGCATCTGGTTTGGATTAGTTAGTTGTGGACATGTTTTTTTTCTTTCTGTGAACCAACAGAAACAGCCAAAAGTTGCTGTTGTCCAGTAAACAGAACCACAGTCAGTCAGTCAATCCAGTCAGCTCTGCAGCACAGACTGGTTTTACTGGTAAGCCAGTATCCTCATCAGTAGGCTTACGTTTCAGTTTTAAATTCCCACAAATTTTTCTACAACAGTCGACAAACTTATATTTTCCAAATTACTGTAAATTCCCGCCTGAAATCTCACATCATGCCCACAGAGAGGTATGAGGCCACATCTGGGCGCCTTAATTCTGGTTTCATGGCTCAAGTTATTTCTGAGTGAGTTTCAATTTTGATCCTGAAGGATTTTCCCACCAAATATGTTTTGTTTTTTACAGTAAAATTTTACACCATGTTTGCTATAACCACGTCGCTCTCAGCCTGCGCTCACGCTGCTACAGAATGAGAGCCAGAATCACCACATCAGGCTGGGGAGTGTGTTCACAGCCATGACAACACAAGGTCAACCCAATCACAACCCACAATTATTCCCTCCATCTCTGCTTGTTGCTTTCGCATAAGAAAATCACACACTTCATTTCCAATGGGCACACGAATGCATGCACAAACGCTTAGACTGCCACTTTACGTCCATCCATCTCTGTCAAAGCAGACCTCCAGCAGGCAGCTGACGTCTGACTGCATGCATGGAGGGTAGGTGAGAACGTAATCATCTCTGGCACCAATTATCACCCGAGTGTGTTCCTGCAGCATGCACATCATGTCACCACCAACATATTACTTTAAAAAATAATAATTGACAGATGTGCTGGCTTTTTTTTACATTTTATTTTATATTTATTTTTATACCTATTAACTTACCTATACCTATTTTTGAAAAAGAATATATATATTTTTCTCTTTTCTTGTTTTTTTAAAATTAAGTTAAAATTTTTCTTTTTTAACTTAAATAATATATTTTCATTCTTTATTATTTTTTTAACATTTATTTTTGTATTTATTATTTGGTGGTTTAAAATTTTATATTTTTGTTTTTCAACTTTTTAAAAAAGTTTTAATTTTTTTAACTTTTTAAATACTTTTTTTGTTTAACTTTTTTTAAGACTTCTTGAAACGTTTTGACTTTTTTAATGTATTTCTTACTTTGTTATTGTTATACCTTTAACTTTAACAAAAACCTTTTATAAGTTTCGAATTTGATTTATTTGACCTTTGTTTTACTTTTTAAATACAAGGGTGTTTAAAATGTTGTGTTAAAACCAGGCTGGATAAAAAGTTACATATTTCTCTCTAACCAAAAAACAGGCTGGACAAAAGGTTTCTCTGATACAAGGGTGTTTAAAATGTTGTTAAAGCCAGGCTGGTCAAAAAATTACATTTTTCCCTCTTGACCAGCCTGGTATATATTGAAAGTTTTTTTTAAACAAGGGTGTTTAAAATGTTGTGTTAAAACCAGGCTGGATAAAAAGTTACATATTTCTCTTTAACCAAAAACCAGGCTGGTAAAAAGGTTTCTTATATACAAAGGTGTTTAAAATGTTGTGTGTCTTCCTTTTAAAAGGGAGTTTTTCCTTTCCACTGTCGCTTCATGCTTGCTCAGTGTGAGGGATTGCTGAGAATTACACGACACAATCTTCTGTGGTTCTCTAATGACTAAATTAAACATTTTATTGTAATAACTCTTCTTGTAAAGTGCCTTGAGATGACATCTGTTGAGAAATGGCGCTATATAGATAAATAAACTGAACTGTCATAATGTTTCTCGAACTTCTGTGGTTATCTAATTCCTAAATTAAGCATTTAATCGTAATAACTCTTCTTGTAAAGTGGCTTGAGATGATATCTGTTGTGAAATTGCGCTATAAAAATAAACAGAATAAATATATTTTCTTTTTTTTTTACAATAAAAATATAAATAACTGGCACACGTCTGCTATCCAAAGCTATAAAACTGAGCAACAGAGCGACTGAAGAAGTGCCGAAGGTAAATAAACCCAGTTGAGCTCAGCTTTTCTTGTGTCATCTGGACCTACTGGGGGTTGGAGTTGGAGGGAATTAAGAAAGACCACCATACCATTTTAGCAGAAGTATTTTCCAAGCTGTTTCTTTCTCATCCATAACTCCAAAAAGAAGAAAAGGTATAAGTTGTTTATTAGAAATCAAAGATCTACCTTGTGACCGTCTGATGAAGTGCGTGTGGGGTTGGGTAAACGCAGGTCATTTTACCGTAAAAAAAAATGCTTTGTAAAATATTTAACAGTTCTGGGATTTGTTTCTGAAACAAAACTCAGAAGCAGCACATAAAAGCTTTAAATGAGCCGTGTAATCTGTAATTTATTCCAAACCTCTGAAATATTTAGTCTGCAAATGCACAGAGACTTCATCTGAGCATGAACAGAAGCCTATTTCCCTGTGTAAATACCCGGCCTGACTAAAGCTAAAAAAGATAATAAAAAACCCTGAAACAAATGGTTGTACTCACAGAGACTTCAGCTTTCATCACAGCAGCATTCACTGCTGCTTTGTTTAAAATCTGATTCTGCAACATCGGCAGTTTCATGCTTCATTCATGCTGCTGGAGGTCAGCTGACCTCAGAATGTTGCAGCAACCCCCCCGATCATAGCACCGTCCCCACAGGCTGGTACAGTAGGTGATGGGATCTTAAACTCTATTCTGGATGTAACAGGGAGCCAATGGAGAGAAGCTTCAAGCAGGAGAAATATGATCTCTCTTTTTAATATTCATCAGAACTCTTGCTGCAGCATTTTGGATCAACTGAAGGCTTTTGACTGCATTTTATGGACTTCCTGATAAAAAGAGAATTGCAAAGGTCACATCTGGATGGACATACAAACACTAGTGCCTGATTTATAAAGATTCATAATAAAGACTGCAAAATTGTGTGCGGAGCTTTGAATTTGTAACATTGGGTTGTCCTTCATCTGATCTACTAAGACTGCGTGAGTGATTCATAACAGGCGCAAGGAGCAGTGTTCAAAAGAGGAGTTTGACGCCGCTGCTGTGAGCTGCTCCAGGGCTACAGAGATGAGGAATATTTGTGTATTATGGTGTCTTTGGCTAAATGAAGGGGGAAAAAGGACATACATATCATTTCAATGGCTGCTACAGAGTTAATTACTACTAGTTTAGAATGTTGTGAATTATATTTCTCGTTTGTCAGAGATACACTTAATGTGTGCAGTATTTTTGCGTTTATTGGAACCCAAGAAAATTATAACCACTCTAGTGGAAACTCAAGAGGATCCATGAGGGTTGCAACTTACTGTGCGCTCAGCACGTCTTTAGCAGTGAGTTATGATGCGTCTTTGGGGATAAAAAAGGGAAATATCTGCATAACTGTCAGGTTTATGGCCATTAGAGTGTTAATTACTATTAGGTTATAATGTGTGTGAATTATATTTTTCGTTTGTCATTAATGAACTGCTGTTGAATGTGTTGGCGTAGAGTTAAAGTAAAGTAAAGTTTTTGCAGTACATCTTTGAAAATAGCCATTAAAATGTTATGTAATAATAATTACGCAAAGCACATTAATTGTAAAATATTGGCGATATTGTAAAATATGACTTTGAAAATCAGTTTTAAAATACATAGGCGCGGGTCCTTTTTTTAGGGGAAAGCCATATTAGATGACAACTTTACTTCCACAAAGCGCATAGAACACGCCCGCTATTAAAACATTGATTTCCCCTCAAAATGCAAAAAAGTTTCTCCATAAATACATTTTTACCTCTTTGCTAGTTCCAAGCGATGAAAGAGAGACTGATGTGCTCGTCATGGTGCTGCAAATAGATCATTCTCAGGGAATTGAGCGTTTGAAAACAGCACTAGATGGACCTCCGTTGTTGAGTTTCTTACTCCAAGACACAGATACCGCATGCTAGTGATAATTTTAGTGTGCCTATATTGAGAGAGTGGCGACAACTTGAAACATGGACCCCATATTCGCTACCATCTTTCAACGCCTTACTTTGGGGATTATGCATCAGACTGAAATAAATCGCAGATTTTACCTTCAACTTTCACGTAACTGCCGAAATTATCGTTCGTCAATATTTAAAAGGCATCAACAATGTATGACCAAGAACTAAATATTCGGAAAAAGGCTGGTAATTTATTTGTTTTCACAATTTATAGACTACAATCTCAAAGTTGAAACTATTTCTTATACATAGAGAGTGATATATGTCTCGTTAGTGGGCTTTTTTCTGCCGAAACGCAAACAGATCTTACCTCACACAACAAAGAATAATTACTGGCCTTCCACTTCTCTCCTCGGACTTTGTGCTCCCACGATTTCCTCCGTTCTGCATCCCGAGGAAATAAATGCAACCGTTTGACTCCTCCAGGTCTCGTACTGCACCCGAACGCTGCACAGCATTTTTAGATAATCATAGATCAATCTCAGGATGTACCACTCATATGTTTCTCTACTTGTTTCTGTGTGATACTGGCCAAGTTGGTATCGAATATGGCGCCCATGAAGCAGGCGACCGCCTCTGAGCCAATCAGATCGCCGAATTGTCCTTAACGTTCTAAACCGAGTTGTCGCCACTCTCTCTATATAGGCACACTAGATAATTTAGGTATACACTGCCCCCTACTGGCCGAAAATTACACACCATGCCTTTAAAACGTGCCTTTCAGAAGCGGTACAAATAGATGCTAAAATAGCTAAAATAGTGTATAAATCACACTGCCCATGGAACGTCTACTTTACTTGACTGTTCTCCCAATATTCATTAGTCATCTGACAGAGACGCCTATATTGCATATTCAGCATGGGGAAAAAAGTGCCTAATGGATTGCATGTGTCTTGCTACGTGTTTAACAGGCGCAATGCTCTCAGTGCCAGGTAAGTAAATCAGCTACGGCCTGTTTTTGTGACGCTGTGTGATTCGTGGCTGTTTTAAAAAGCGCAAACCACTGATAGATCAGACCCTATGAGGTTTAACAAAAAAGTTGAATTCCTCTGTCACAGGGTCCGCACATACCATGATGCCAGGTGAAACCCAATGGGGAGCCTGAGTCTCCTCCCCTTCTGGTCAATGAAGCGATAAAAGTTATTTTTTGGTCCGCTTTGTCTTACGTCCTGAATCACACATATATTGTACCTCAATTTAAATGCTAACTAATGATGTGCGTTTGTTTGTCAAGTGATTTGGGATTTATTTGAATTTTAAAATTTGCGTTTAAAATGCCTAAAAATCAGAAGTCGCATTTATGACGTCACAGAGCTAACGCTACCTAGCACTATAGCTAGCAGTTGAGGGTCATTTCAGAATTGGAGGACATCCCATGTCCTAGACATGAAATTTAATTTAATCCAAATACAACACTTATAAAGATGAAGTTATTAGGTAAACCACTTGTCCAGAGATCAAATCTAAAAAAAAAGAATAAAAAAACATTGGGAAATATTGGTAAAGGAGGTTCATATATGTGAAGCACCCCCTAAATTGTCCTTTTTAACTTGTCCCACCTTCTCAATGCCCACATCTAATCTTAAATAAAAGAGTAAAAATTCATTTTAATCATTGTTTCCCCTGCATTTCTATGAAGATCAATGTGTTTCCTATATCTGTATTTTTTTGTTTTCAATTTTATTTAACATTTCAAACCTAAGTTATGCCCCAAGGAATACTTGTCCCAAAATATACATGCAACCCTGTTACTTTAACCTGTTAAGCATGATACAAGGTGAATACAGCATTCAGTCACATCATAAAGAGGAAGTGACATCATCCAACAGTTTCTTAACAGCATGGGGCAGAGCACAGGTTTGGTCTCTGTTCTAATTTTTAAATATTTACACTAGTATCATACTTGTTTAACCATGTCGCATTGCCTTATGCAACCCTGTTACGTACATTGTCTTTGTATAATAAAGTCACAAAATGTTTATATTTATTAAGTTACTCAAATGTGTTTGTATTACTTGTCAGTAGTGACCGTTAGCGGAACAGCTAGCTTCCGTTCCTGAGAAAAGGCTACGATTAGCATGAATTTGCAACCCTTTTACTGAGATTGCACCAAACATAGCACCTAGCAAATAAAAACCTACAATACCAAGTACAATTTTGGTGTCTGAGCTGTGTTGAACATGAATCGTCATAGTTTGATACCTAGTGTTCATGAAAACGTTATACCTAAACGAAAAAGTGAAGATTTATTGTTGGAAAATAAAAAGGCCGAAATGTCCTCCAATTCTTAAAATGACCTTTGAAATACACAGAGGCCTTGTATGTAGAGCTTCTCCTCCATGCTGGCTCTCACTGACCGACTGTTTCTCCCTCAGCGTAGCGGCTACTTTCCACATGACCAGATTTAAAGAGCTTTTCTCCACGTTTAATACTTCTTCCGTCGTCCTGGACTGGAGAGGGGAAGTCGGCTTTGTTTAGCCGAAGGGCGACGAAGGGCCGTTTTGTGTGTTTAAAATTCACGGAAATCAGATGTTCGATCCACGGCGCTTTTCGAACTGGACCAGAAAATAACTTTAACTAACTAACTAACCATTAAATCTCATTCTTTTTTGGGGGGGGCATTTTGGGACCCATGGACAGGAAGTAGAAGGGCGTGGCCTTAGGCTCCCCATAATGAAAAATCTCAAGTTCATCAGTTTTTACGACATTTATTGTCTGTAACCTCTGCAAGTCATTTTTTTTTTAATCAGACGTTGTGGGGACTTCTTGCTGATAGTTTGGCTTCACATATCCACCTTCTAGTTGGTAAACACCTCATAGGTAACTTTAGACCTTCTTTGATCCCACTGGGGGTGTTTTTCTGATTCACAGGAAGGAAAATGTTCCCTTCTAGCTTCTATTTCCACTTCAAAACATCTAAAATTATTTTAGCTGTGACGGTTAAGTGACAAATTAATAATCCCATGTCTCAGCAGGTGTACATCGCAAAGCTACAGGAAGTGCTCCCTTGGTTTCTCTCATCGCTCCTCTCCTGATGAATGCAAATCTAACTCAAATAGAAATAATCCACTTTAAAGCTCCCCGACTAAAACGGGGTTGAATCCGAAAGGGAAAAACCTGAAATCATGCATTACTGTGTCATCCAGGATGATGTCAGAAAAAGTCTCATAATGGAGATTAAGATCCAGCTCTGTCTCGAGACGCACGCTGAACCTTTCTGATGAGAGAAAGAAGCTGACAGGAATTAATCATTTAAGCCTCATTAGAGCAGGTTTACAGAGACGTTCAGCAGAGAGGCAGGAACAGGAATAAATGTTCTCCATAATGAGTCATACAATGATTTTCACTGATCATCTTTAATTATCCTAACATCCAAGGTGCAACGCAACTAATTCTTTGTAGATTTTTTTTATTTAAATGCATATTTCCCTCTTTAATAAACAATTAATCTGGAATTCATGAGGATAAAAAGAAAGCTGTTGAACTTCTGCTTGATTTTTAATTAATAACCTTTCAGCGAAAACAGAATTAATATTTTAGATGTTTTCTTTTTTCCGATAGAAACAAATGAGTCTCTATGGTGAGAATATGTTATAGTGTTAAACATGTTCTGACCCTCGATAATCCCTCAGACTCTGAAGGAAAACTCTTTCGACGACCATAAAACAGTTTTAATGAAGCATTTCAGTTCAAACTAAAATATTAGCTTAATATAAGTTTATGAGAGTAAATCACAAATCAGTTATAATTTTTTATTTCTAAAACCATTGTTTGCTTTAATTCTGCTTTTGTTTGTTTTTGGAGAACTGATTCTGATAAAATTGAAACAAAACAAAAATAAACTAAATAAGTAAATATAAAAATAATAAATTATTTGTATCTATTTATTTATTTCCACAGGAATGTACTGCCATTAACACATTTATCTCGATTTATGTTTCCCAATTTATTTTTTTTATTATAGTTTTGGCAGGAACAGTCCTCCATACATGAACTAAAAGAAGGGGGAAAACTTCCAGTACATTTTAATATTAACAGTGAAGTCCATATTTAATGTTAAAGTTTAAAGAACACAGATTTGTTGAATCATGCTGGCAGCTGTTTATAAATCAATATATCAATAAGTGTTTTTTTTAATTTTATTTTATTTATAATGCAGTTACTATAGTTAAAAAACTGCTGTAAATAGGGGCACTAGAGAGCAGAATCAGTCACAGGGTTGGTTGAATGCTGTTTTTTCTGCAATATTAGCTTGCTTGTTGTGTCCTTTTATAAATGATTGCTTGTCTTTGTTTGTTATTGTGTAATATGTACCTTTTTTACTCAGACCAAAGACAAATTTCCTCCCTGGCAGGACAATAAAGTGTTTTTTACTTTAATTTCAATATGAAACAACAGACTGTTAAAGAAATTATGCTTCCCTGTAATGTATTAATTTTCTGATAAATAAAAACCATTATAAGAAGTTAAAAAAAGCACAAAACTATAAAAAATTTCATGTCATCTATCTAAATAATGATAAACCTGCTAGCGCCACCTCGTGGTGAGTCCCACTACCCCAGTTCCCTGATACATTAACATCTGATAGTTATGTCCCCTCTCTCTGCTGGTCTGGTTTCGATTTAGAAATTCACACTTTTAATCACAGTTTAAATTATGCATTTGTTTCAAAAAATTTAATAGTATATACAAATATATGGATTAGAGTCTAATGATTTTACCGATTGGAAGCATTGTATATAGTAAAAAAGGATTTGTCCAAGCACATAACCCTGTGGTACTCCACAGGTAACCCTTGAGTGTGAAGAAGATTTATCATTGACATGAACAAACAGGAATCTGTCAGACAGATGTGATTTAAACTGTGGGTGGTTCTATTAACAAAGATCTGATAATAAAACAGAATGTCTTCATTTCCTCTTAAATGAGTCAGAAAAATGAGAAAAAAATCACCAGCTAATGTTTCCTTTGTTTGTATTTAGCGACAGACGGCTGCATCCCAGGTCTACCAACAAATTCAATAGCCTAATTATTTACACCTCTGCTGTAATTTGCAGTCTTTATCTCACTTCAGACAATATTTCTGCTGCTGTTATTTGCACATCTGTCGATGCACAGTTTATATTTTTCACCTCTTGTAAATATGTTCTCGATAAATGCAGCTATTTTTTAGCAATTTTTAAAATTATATTGGTCATTACACATTCTTCAAATCTGAGTATGTCATTTTTATTTTTAACAACTGCCAAATATATTGGTTATGTAATTTTGACATTACTGTACATATACTATTCTTGATTCTAATAAAATTCTTAATTGTGTTGCGTGAATCTAAATGCTTTTATTACCTGTCACTTTGCTTTTTGGGACAGTAAAGGATTATTCACCTCGGTGCTGGGTTCAGCTTCAATATGGTTCATGAATGTCGTTTTCCACTTTTTGTATCTGCTGAAGATGAGAGCCGTGGGCATTCAGCAACGATCCCCGGCGCCTTCAGGAGGCAACGTTCTTATGATTAGATCAGTTCTCTGAATCTGTGATGAGAAAATCTTTTCATTTGTTTGTCAGAGCAGATTTCAGAGAACATGTCAGCATGCTCCGTCACTTTCGACGTCTGCTGTCAGAGTGTCCTGTTGGATTCTCAGTGACCACACAAACTTTTTCTTTACAACTTTCAAAGAATAGAAAAAAGAAATCCCAGAGTACATTGTTTTTTTATTTTATTCGATGTCAGTTTGGTTGTGTTTTTATGTCACAGGAGGTTTTTAAAATAGCGTTCTAAACCCCGACCTTCAAAGCACACTGGCCTGTGTGATATAGAGGTTTACCAGCTTTAAGAAACCTGATTCATATGATTCCAGATTGAAGGAAGAACAAATCATTTTAACCATCTGATAAAAAATAAATAAATTATGGTCAGAATCATAACCGTTTATTCTGAAACAAAGATCCATAGCTTCCTCTATGTTGGTTCAGTTTAAGAAGTGTGTTTTACCACATTGCCGACAAAATCTCTTACTGTTGCGTAACTGTTCTTAATAATCTAAAACCCGTCACATATATGAAATACCTGCATTTACAGCATTCCATTGGCTTCTCGTTGCGTCAATAATCGTTATTCTGCATCGCGAATGGCTCGAAAGATACAGAAGAGTAAAGCTGTGTTCACACTGCCCCAGACGGCAGCGTCAGCTGCGGCAAAATTACATGCACAAGTCTACGATGCACCCGATGTCGACGTTCTCTAGCTTTATACTAGCTACTAAATCCAAGCCACTCTCTCGTTACGATCCACCATAGTTTCGATCGTACGGCAACAGAGGAAGCCCCGCCCACGCGCTACTTTTGCTCAGAAGCAGGCTATGGAAGCCAAAAAGTACATACGTCGAACCTAATCCGTTGAGTCCGTTGTCTGAAGCAGGCAAACTGTGCGGTGTGAACGCAGCATAAGAAAGATATTTTCAACCATCAAATGTTGGTTGAAGGTTTTGCCAAAGCAGAGAAGATATGAACAAGTAAGATGTCAAACAAAAGTTAACAATCGCTGTCGGGCGGCATTAGTAGGCTAATAGGAGCATGCTAACGCTAGCTACGATGAAAACATAAAAGAAAGCACTCATAGTATGAAATTTCAGAAGCAGATAATGTTGGTTTGTCATGGATTATTTTATTGGAGGGGAACATTTATTGGACCCTTATTGAGGTAAAAAGGCAGTTTTTGTTCGAGATGATTCTGTTCTGTCACTACAATGAGGCTTAAGCCCAGTTTATGCTTCTCCATTTTGACGGAGACGGATTGACGCAACGCCATTATCCGTCAACGCAAGGGCTCTCCGTCACCTACGCAAGAACGCACGGAGCAGAGGCCCAAATTTTAACTATCCGTCAGCGGAGAGCGTCTGCATCTGATTGGTTAGTTTCAGTAACATCCAGAGATCGCATCACCAGAACGGGGCTCTATAGTCGCTGAAATCAGTAGTTCATGCAGCGTTTGGCCACTATATGCTTTATATTGAAAGGATAATTTATCTAATCTGTTTCTTTGGCGATTTTGAACACAATTTGGTGTAGGAAAACAACAAAAAATGCTGCTGTGTTTGTTTCCATGTGTTTTTAGAGGATTCTATGAGCTGCACCTCTAGTAAAAAGCTTTACAGCTCAATCAAAACTTTCTTTCTGTCGTTCATTGCTCCTTGAGGAAGACATGTGTCCACAATCCTAGAAAAAAACTGAAATGACACTGTGATAGTAGCTATGAAACTTTAGCAGCCCCTGCTGCCCTGGTCAAGCAACGCTTGAGAGGAGAAAACGGACTTCTATAAATGAAAAACGTCTCCGTCTGAGTGCAAATTTGCGGTCGGAGAAGCAAAAACTGGGCTTAAAATGCTGAATTGGACATTATTTTGTTTTCTTAGTGCTTTGGCAAAAGCGTGTCCTGCGTCTACAGTTAAGAGTGTATCCATGATCGGGATAAATCATTGGATACTCAAGAATCTCAGCGGTCCAATTATATATAATATGTACATGTACATAGAAAGGGTGTTGAGAGCATTGTGGGTTTTTTTACCCACAAGTACGCTTAGGAACGCTAACGGGTGAAATACTTAAAGAACCATTAAATTGCGTTACAGGAAGGATCAGGACCTGAACCTTTATGTCGTTGTTGACATGTAATGTCAATTTATGAAGAACTGTGTCACTTATTTGTGTGTTTTATCTGATAAAGAGATTAGAGAAGCTTAATGATGGTTGTCACAGTGACTGCAGCAGCAACGCTGGAAGTTTGAGGGAGAATAAAAGTCCGTTTTCTTGGAAACACCCTGAAGACTTTGTCGTGATTTTTCATCAGTCACTCATTGACCGTGTAGTAAAAGCCAGAAGAATAATTGGCTCTTTACAGGAGAACATTGACATACCTTTAATTGAAGGGAGGCTGAAGGAGCTGGCAGCCTGATGGGCTTTAAAGTGATTCCTTATATTATAGAGAAATAAAAGACAGGGATGAACTCTGCGCACTCATAAAAGCCTGTTATGTTCTATAGGTTCAACTCCATCAAATGAGATGACGAAGGGTGTCAAAATGAAGCGGTTAATGATATTCAGTATTTTTAAATTTCCCTTTTTTAACTGCTTTTACATTTCCTTGAGCATGTAAAATAATTTACAATCGCTCCTCTAGATGAAAACAGTCTCTGTGATCTAAATGAAACACAATCTGAGCGACGTACAAAACTTTTTCCCTCCTCCACACTTTTAGTTTCACTGAAATGTTTCATATTAAAACATGTTTTGAAGTCAATGAAAACTTGAGTTATTATGACCTCATGAAAACTACTTTTTCTTTCATGCAGGGAAAAAAATTGTCAGGACCAACAGATTCTTTCTTTGTTAAACTACAAGTACCTTTGATGAATTCCCCTCCCTCCATTCTTCACTGCCTGGATCAGAAAGTGAGGATGTTCTGGATTCACCTGTAATCCTAACCCTGTGACCCAGCGGCAGGTAGGGGTCAAACTGATAGGACACCTTTACAATAACGTCCAGACAATCTTAACTGATAACGTAAGACATTAATACAGTGTCAATCTGGGAAAGAACCCAGTTTTGTCAGTGTGAGCCCCAGATAACAGCGATGGCAAACAGCTTTTATATATATGTATATATATTGCTTTTCAGATGATTTTCAAGTTACTGGCGAAAAATAAAAGATTTTAAAAAATCACTAATAAAATCATTTCTACGGAAGCCCTAAAGGGTCATACATACATACATTTTATTTCCCCCGTTTCCTTGTGATAACGAAATAATTAATTTGAGATCTCAAGAAAACGAAACGGTATTGTCTTTTAAATAACTGCAGGAAACATTATTCGGTGTAGCAACGTCAGAGGAGCCGGATCATATTCATCCCCGCATTGCATCTTTTAAATCAAGGCCTGACACAGGCTGAAATAGCGGAGGAAAATTATCTCGTTATCACGAGAAAAAACGGGGGGAACAAAACGTATGTATGTATGACCCTTTAGGGCTTCCGTACATTGCAACTTCTGTTGCAATTTTTTACAAAAGCTGCCGCAACACTCAGGCATTTTAGGCCACAAAGATCCCAAGAAAGTGTCACAAACTTCTGGAGGGGCTTTCTGTTTGTCTAACAACAGATTTATATATTCTGCTGTTGGTCCACGCAGATCTGAAGGGTCTTTTCTGAGCTCTGGGTCAGGTAGGAAACATACGGACTTCCCAGGCCTTCAAAGACCTGCTTTTCAATCCCATCAGTTTAGATCAGAGTCGGCATTTGGACATTAGAGCGTTGTAAGTCGGTCTTGGTTAGCGCCTCTACCTGCATGCATCAGCAACGTCCAGCTGTCCCTGAATTGCTAAATGAAATAAATACTCTGATGTCGAGACGTCTCGACTTTCTGGAAGAGAAACAGAAAAGAGTTGAAACCCACCGCTGCAGAAAGAGAAAGCGGCTCTCATTGCGTTAGCCGTGCCTGTGGCTGAGAAAGCAGCCGGCTCCACGTGAAACCTTCGCCTAGAATCAGGGATTCTGTTTGAAGCGTGACGTCAGCGGCGGCGCAATGGTGGGAAAAAACGGCTCCACCTCAGCGGGAGGAAGACGAGGGCTGAGATACAAAGACGAGAAGTTTTACACAAACAGTGTGGATTAAACACAAAAAGCATTTTGTAGAAGTATAAAAAGAAGACGGATAATCTTGGATCCAACATGCAACTCCCTCACAAAGTCGGTGTGTTTGCAGCCGTAATGGCTGCTGGAGATGTTGAACCGTGAACCGTGTCTTTGATCGAACCTGGCCTGCAGGCTTCAGTAACTCCAGGTGTTTCAGCTCAATCTGAGGTCCATGATGGTTGCTTCAGGAAGAGAGAAAAGCATTCTGCCTCTCACACAAGCTCACTCTGAGGGAGCAATCCTATTTAATCCTCTGAACCACATGCAACGCCTCTCTGGCTCTACGAAATAAAACTCCATAAAAGCGTTGGTGGAGAAGCAGCAGATGATTAAATAGTTAATATATCTGGCAAAAACAGTCGTGCATTATTTAGAAGGGAGTTTTTTAGCACACAGGATCCTACAGTGCGGACACACACAGAATACAGTTAAACTGTGAAAAAGTGAATATTACTTCATTTATTTAGTTTTGTTTCAGTGTAGATTATTTAAAAACTTTCAATTGTTTACATTTTTGTGTAGTAACTAGGCAAGATTCTTTGTGCCTAATTATTTTGTCAAATTTCTTTACTACATTTTTTTTATTATTATTTATGTGGCAAAAATACTTAAATACATTTAAATGAATAAAAATCTATATATAGTGCCTTTTAATTTACAAAAAAATTCATTCGAAATTTTGAATTAAGTTAAAATCTAATTCAAAATGACTTTGTAATATTCAGCGTTTCATTTTTGTGTAACTCTTGTTACAACCTTTCTGTTTTGTTTAACCTTCAGATTGTCTCAGCTAATATTAACAATTACTTTCATTGATTTCTAGGATCAGCCAAACAACTTTGCCCACTTTCCCAGATTAGACCAAATCTTAATTGAAACGCTGTTATTGTGGGTACTGATCTTAAGAGTCTAAATCTGCGTAGGGCCCCATCGGCCCTGCTGCCACAACCCTTCACCTTCAGCCAACGAGACGACCTCGTCCGCTACGTTTCCTGCTGATTTACAAAATTCCTAACTAATTAGTGGAAAGCCAGGACTACAGCATTAACTATGAGAGTAATGGTACACAAAAACATAATTTCAGTATGGTTTCAGTACACCTTAATCATGAAAAATACAGACAAAGCTGCGTGACTTTTTCATACGTCGATCAACATTATTCATGCAAGCTTGCTTCTCAAAGCACTTTACAGATTAATGTGACCACACATAAACCCCAGCTGAGCTCTGCTCCCGATGCAGACGGCTCCCACAGAGAAAAAACCCAGGAAGGAAGACTAAAATAACAGGTAAAAATGTTAAAATAAACAGTAGATAATGAGATTAAAGTAAAACACTGATAAAAAGATAAATAAAATAATAATCAGTTAAAGGCTTGATCCTGCTCAAGCCTGTTCACTGAACGGTTTAGCACCAAAGTATGTTGGAGATCTGCTGTCACTATAGCAACCCAGCAGACCAATCAGGTCCTCCAACTCTAGCTTACTTACATGAAGTTATGAATCGTTAGGCTCCTTTAAATCAGAGATTCAAACTCTACTATTCAGAGCTGCATTTCAGAACCTAAATTTCACTTTCTGATCACTCTTTGATTCTCGTGGTTTGATTTTTATTCCTATTTTTTATTTCCTTTTTAACCTACTGTGTTTTATCTGTTTTCAATCTATATTAATTGCATAAATTTGTTCCTTTCATCATATTTTCTTATTGATTGATTGTGTCTGTTAAAACTGTATTTTTTTTTGTTTTTCTAATCATGCTTCTGTAATAATGTATTTGGTTTCGAAGCATTTCTGACAGATAAGAAGGCCCAAGACCATTAAGACACTTAAAAACCATTAAAAGAACCTTAAAATGGATCCTAAAACATACGGGGAGCCAATGCAGTGATTCTAAGACCGGTGTAATGAGCTCCTTCCTCCTGGTCTTCATCAGGACACGAGCTGCTGAGTTTGTAGAAGCTGTAAACCTGAGGTAGTCTTTTTGGGAAGACCAGAAATCAGGGTGTTACAATAATCATTTCTACTGGTGATAAAAGCTGCATTAGCATCTCTGTATTGGTCAGAGAGAGAATGGGGCGGAGTCTGGTGATGTTCTTTAGGTGATAAAAACCTATATTAGTCATATTTTTAATGTGTGGAATAAAAGTCAGCTCAGAGTCAAAAATCACGCCCAGATTCTTCACTTATAAAGAAGGATTAAAATACAGTAATTGTAGTTTTGGTAAAAGTTTTTCTCTGAGCTTCAGGACCGATAACTAAAACCTCAGTTTTGTCCTGGTTGAGCTGGAGAAAGTTTTCTGCCATCCAGGATTTAACGTCTAAAATGCAGTTAAAAAGTGCATCCATTGGCCGTGTGTCATCAGGAGACATGGAGATGTACAACTGTGTATCATCAGCATAACTGTGAAAGCTAACTCCATGTCTCCTGATGACACTGCCAAGAGGGAGTATATACAGGTTAAAAAGCACTGGGCCTAAAACTGAACCCTGGGGAACACCACAAACAAATCAAACAAATAACCTTTTTTTTTCCTGAATTCCTTCCTTTCATTACTTGAAATTAATTTGATTGTATTATGGGCTATAACTTAAAAAAGTTACAAGTATAGAACTGACAAGTCGAAGAATCGATGCATCGATATGTGGAGCCACTAATCTCAAGGTCGAATCTTCGCAGTTGAAACCAGCATCATACTATTTTGGCATGCTCAAAATCTAATGGCTCACAGAACTGCTAGTTTTGTACGTTTATATGAAAATGCTGTCAAAACAAACGTGAAAAAGAACGAAGAACACAATGAATAATGTGTCGGTCGCGTCCTTTGCACTGGACGTCCACCAGGTGGCGGTTTTCTTGGAAGCGTTTATTATTATCAGGCGGGAACAGTTGACAATGTCAGGGCAGACACGCCAAACACTGACAACAACATAAATCAAAGGAACACGACTATACATTTGGAACAATACATTACCCATAAGTCTTTGCGGCGTAAAAGCATTCCCCACGTAGTCTGCACACATAGGTCATTCAACCATCGCTAGACCATGGAGGGATTCAAAAACTTCTGATTGGGATTGTGTATAAATCCTTAGTCGGGGACGACCCTACAATTGACTGGGGATTTGATTAGATCGTTTTAATGAATTAAAATAGTACAAGTAGACCTAGCCAGAGTAGAAAACAATAGAACCAATTGAAAACAGTCAGCGTTAATAATTGGAAATGTTTAAATAATACCTTGCACATATTTGAGAATAAAACATGCTTAAAACACTTTGGAGTTGCTTTGATATCTTGACAGCCTTGTCTCCTAGCTGTACTTGAATGTAGCATGGGTAGTTGTAGGGAAATCCTTCCAACTTATCTTTCATCCAGAAACTGGAGTTTGGTCTGATTGGATGCCAGTGATGTTTCCATTCATCTTGACATTTTATCAGGTGAGTCCTTCAGTTCAATGCAGAGCGTGTTATGGACTTTACTGCTGTTGAAAGATGCGTTCGCTAACAAAGTTCTGAATCGGTCCATCTTTCTTTTTCCACCACAGCTGCATGAGAAACCATTAAAGTTATCAAATAGCTGAGTTTATTGACAGCTGGGAGTCCTTTCTGTTTTGTTTTGGTGTCTTTTTAATTTAGTTCCGGTAGAAAACTGCTGGATTTGTTCGGTAAATGTCCACACCAGTGGCGGCTGGTAGGATTTTCTCCAAGCGGCGCTATGATGATGGATAGATATTAGGGTTGTCAAACGATTTTTTTTTTAACCTATATAATAACAAGGTAGCTGTGAATTAATCCTGACTAATTAACATTCCTAAATACGACTAAAAAAACGAAGACTTTTAGTGTAAAGGGAAAAATCCAATTGCTGTAGCTTGTTCAAGAAATAAAGGAGAGATTAATAGAATTTTGTTTTTAACTCCACAATCACATTCACACATGACCCTTTTAAACTATTGATCTTTTAAACAGTTGCTAACACGAACTAACTGGCTAACATTTTCTGTATGTAAAGCTGTTTCTTATTAATGTTGGACAACCCTGATCGTCCTCTTAATACGACTATCCTACGACAACAGAATGATTCAGTCAGAGGCTTCATCAGTTTCTCTAGAACAGACTGCTACTGTAGAGGGGGAAACACTGAGCTGTCTATTGAGGTTCTGATTCAGACTGGGATCACTCTGTTCATACTGGGAGAACCTGCCAGAGCTCCACTTAAAGCCATGCAGAGTATGAGAAGATATGATGGAGAAAAGGCTGATATGTTTCTGCTGTTCTTTATTATTTCCACACAGCTGCTGATACAGGTTTGGGTGAAATAAATGTGAGAACAAATGCAAGGTATGGTAGAAATAACCAAAATATATGAATACACTTAATATTTGGATATCAGCAGCTGTGTTAAAAAATCTATTAAATCAAATGTAATATAGAATTAGTAATAAAATGTTACGATTTATCCTTTTTCAAAATGTACAAACTCAGCAGATAAACTATAAATTCATTAAACTAAACAATAGGAATACATGCTCTTATTGTGAAGTAGCAGTGTCTACACAGTTACTTCCGCTAATGATTAACACTAATATAAGTCCGAAAACATAACTTAAACTAAATAATGCGCATGTGTAACGCAGCGATGCCTTACTATGAAATGTACTCAAGCTATACAGAGACCCAGTATGCACATTTCAATATAAATACAGCGCTTTTTACTTGCATTTTACTGCTGAATGGTCTGATATTTAAAATCAGGTCGGAGCTATTTCTCCTATGGCTTTGTTTTTAGCGACATAACTGAATTATCCTTTTTCTCTTTCTGCATTTTGCGTCTTTTTTTGTTCGTCTCCAACTCCCGCTGTCTGACCTGTTTATCAGCCGCGCTGTATGACAGACGTCTGTGATGTTTGATTTCAGCCCCACAGCGGGAGGGGCACGGTATGTAAGCCCCGCCCCCCTCAGGGTGCACCTCTCCTGCGCCCTCTATCGTCCTATCTCTGGTACTGAAGAAGAGCTACTTACGGAAATACGTCCTCAATCAGACAACACAGATGAGTTTAACAACAACTCAACTACCCTTAAACTATTAAATATTTAACTTACACATCTGAAAGAAAACACATATATTTCAAAATATTTTTAAGTTATTATACATGTGCCTTGTTTAATTTAAAGACACAGTGTGTAATATTCGGCCAGTAGGGGGCAGTGCATACCTAAATTATCACAAACATGCGGTATCTGTGTCTTCGAGTAAGAAACTCAACAACGGAGGTCCAACTAGTGCTGTTTTCAAACGCTCAATTCCCTGAGAATGATCTATTTGCAGCAACATGACGAGCACATCAGTCTCTCTTTCATCGCTTGGAACTAGCAAAGAGGTAAAAATGTATTTATGGAGAAACTTTTTTGCATTTTGAGGGGAAATCAATGTTTTAATAGCGGGCGTGTTCCGTGCGCTTTGTCCATCCGGGCTCCTGTAGAAGTAAAGACGTCATCTAATATGGCTTTCCCCTGAAAAGAGGACCCGCGCCTACGTATTTTAAAACTGATTTTTAAAGTCATATTTTACAATATCGCCAATATTTTGAAATTAATGTGCTTTACATAATTATTATTACATAATATTTTAATGGCTATTTTCAAAGATGAACTGCAAAAACTACACACTGTCACTTTAAGGTAATATGGCAAGTTGTGAGTGGTGGGGCGGCGCCCTAGCGCCCTCTATTGGCCAGCCGCCACTGGTCCACACCAAAACAGAAAAATCTTATTACGAATACATTTCCGTTATTAGAACCCTGGAATTACCTGATTTTACTGAGGAAATAACGTAATTTGTATTGATTGAATGAGGGAACATCGTTCGTATTGTCTGGATATTTTCTTTGGGGTCCCTCAGGGGTCCGTTTAGGGTCCTAAAGTATTTAGACTTGGTAAAAATAACATATTGAAGGGGTAAATTTGCAGTTAATGGAGACTTTAACCTCAACCCCAATAGGACACCCTGTTTATAAAAGATGAAGGTATTTTATTAAACCAGAATTTAGTTGAGGAGATCCAAACTTTAACCAGAGAATGTGTGTTTTTATCACGTTGCTGTGTTTATATAGTCATGTAAGTTATATACTGATGTGGAATAATGTCTAATGGCTGCCAACGGATCCTTCAACAAAATGAGACGGGTTGATTTTGAGTTTCTGGGGGAGGATTTAATGAGTTTATGTTTCTTCCGCCCCATTGCAAGCATAAACCAAGCTGTTGTGACAAAAAAGACATTTACTGAGTGTTATTTTCCTGTTTCTTTTACTTTTTTTATTTTCCAGTCACTTGAGGTTCTGACCTATTTGATGTAAAGGTATGGTTAATAGCCTGGAGAAACACACACACTATCAAAGAGTGTCCGTAGAGACCTCGTCCTGCTGCTTATCTCTGCAGGTTTCCTGTAATCTCTTTCATCCACAGCGACAGGGGTCAGATATCCGTTATCTCCGGCTCCAAAAAAAAAAGAAAAAAGAGACCTGCCTACAAGCTCAGAGAAAAGCAAGAAAAACCAGGAGGCCGGGAGATGCCGCAAATTAGATTGTGGCAGGTATTATCCGTTTCCAAGACGTATGGAAGTTCAAGGACAGCGCCGGCAGGGTAAACAATGGTTACAGGAGGCGGCTGGATAAATAAAGCCGGCAAATAAAGAGCGGTGATGATTGTGGACAGAGTGAGGAATGGCTGCAGAGACGAGGCTGAAGGCCCCGGGTGGAGTTTGTTTAATGATGGAGGTGCATTATGAAACAATGCAGGTTTCTTGTGGCGGCTCTGTGTATTAATCTGGGAGTTTTGTTTGGTTTGTCTTCGCTTGGAGCTTCTAGATTTTCCGACTCCGTTGCTCGTGCAGAAGAAGAAAAAAGGTCTGCTCTCACCGGGAGAAAGTCTTCTTTTAGCTGACTTCTGGTTTGTTAAAGTTTCCCTAGTAAAAAAACAGCTCTCCTCTTTATGTTTCAAAGTAAAAATGCACTCTGAACTTGGGGCCCATTAGAGCTTCGTCACTCTCCAAGAGAAAGCTTCAGTCTGCGATCTGCTGGCAGAAGTTCTCCAAAGTAGTAGGTTGGCAGCTCCGGAGTCACTCCCCTTTCGTCTCCCTTGCAGCAGTTTCCGGCTCCAGTTCCTGCTCTGGTCCCTTCAGTCGCTGCAAACCTCAGGTGACCCTCAATCACCTCATACGGCCCCAGAATTCTCTTATTATGTTCAAGAATAATCCCAGTGTGCTTTTCCCTGTGGGTTCCACCACTCGATCTTACCTGGTGGGTTTCTGTGCGGCGCCATCTCCTCAGGGGGAAATCCAACCGGGCCTTCCCCTGCTTCCTGCCTCCTCCGAGGGTGTCTGGAGAGACACGTCTCCTGCTCCTGTTCCTCCTAAGGGTGTCTGTGGAGACAAGCCTCCAACTCCTTTTTTTGTTCCTGAGGGGCACAATGAAGACACGCCTCCCTCCGAAAGGGTCCTTTGTGCTCCCATGTCGTAATTCCTCTGCGGCACTTCTCCTAGGGTACTCCACGCCACGTCGTGGGTCGCTCTCTCGTAGCCGCCCTGAAAGGTTTTAAGATTAAGGCCCGACGACCTAGTCAGGCTCAAGATTTTGGTCAGTTGGTCTCCAGTCTCCATGGCTGAAGATTAAGGCCCTCAGGTCTCCAAGGCTCAAGATTAAGGCCCTCAGGTCTCCAAGGCTGAAGATTAAGGCCCTCAGGTCTCCAAGATTTAAGATTAAGGCCCTCAGGTCTCCAAGGCTGAAGATTAAGGCCCTCAGGTCTCCAGGGCTCAAGATTAAGGCCCTCAGGTCTCCAAGGCTCAAGATTAAGGCTCTCAGGTCTCCAAGGCTGAAGATTAAGGCCCTCAGGTCGCCAATATTTAAGATTAAGGCCCTCAGGTCTCCAAGGCTCAGGAATAAGGCCCTCAGTTCTCCAAGGTTTAAGATTAAGGCCCTCAGGTCTCCAAGATTTAAGATTAAGGCCCTTAGGTCTCCAAGGTTTAAGATTAAGGCCCTCAAGTCACCAAGGCTGAAGATTAAGGCCCTCAGAACACCAAGGCTCAAGATTGAGTCCCTCAGGTCACCAAGGCTCAAGATTAAGGCCCTCAGGTCTCCAAGGCTCAAGATTTAGGCCCTCAGGTCTCCAAGGCTAAGGATTAAGGCCCTCAGGTCTCCAAGGCTGAAGATTAACGCCCTCAGGTCTCCAAGGCTCAGGAATAAGGCCCTCAGGTCTCCAAGGCTGAAGATTAAGGCCCTCAGGTCTCCAAGGCTCAGGATTAAGGCCCTCAGGTCTCCAAGGCTGAAGATTAACGCGCTCAGGTCTCCAAGGCCTTGGACGCCCTCAGGTCTCCAAGGCTGAAGATAAAGGCCCTCAGGTCACCAAGGCTCAAGATTGTGGCCCTCAGGTCTCCAAGGCTCAAGATTAAGGCCTCCAGTCTCCATGGCTGAAGATTAAGGCCCTCAGGTCTCCAAGGCTCAGGATTAAGGCCCTCAGGTCTCCATGGCTGAAGATTAAGGCCCTCAGATCTCCAAGGCTCAGTATTAAGGCCCTCAGGTCTCCAAGGCTGAAGATTAACGCCCTCAGGTCTCCAAGGCTCAGGATTAAGGCCCTCAGGTCTCCAAGGCTGAAGATTAAGGCCCTCAGGTCACCAAGGCCAAGATTGTGGCCCTCAGGTCTCCAAGGCTCAAGATTAAGGCCTCCAGTCATCCATCCAGCCATCCATGCATCCGTCCATCATCCATCCATCCCTCAATCCATCCATCCATCCATCCATTAATCCAACAAACCATCCATCCATCCATCTCTCAATCCGTCCATCCATCCAAACATCTCTCAATCCGTCCATCCATCCATCAATCCATCCATCCATCCATCCAACAAACCATCCATCCATCTCTCAATCTGTCCATCCATCCGTCCATCCATCCAACAAACCATCCATCCATCCATCCAACAAACCATCCATCCGTCCATCCATCCATCCGTCCATCCATCCATCCATCCATCCATCCATCCAACAAACCATCCATCCATCTCTCAATCTGTCCATCCATCCATCCGTCTATCCATCCATCCAACAAACCATCCATCCATCCATCCATCCATCCAACAAACCATCCATCCGTCCATCTATCCATCCATCCAACAAACCATCCATCCATCCATCAATCCATCCATCCAACAAACCATCCATCCATCCATCCATCATTCCATCCAACTATCCATCCGTCCATCCAACAAACAATCCATCGATCCATCCATCCATTCATCAATCCATCCAACACAATATTCAACTCCACTCTTGCTGTCTTCCAAGGCACAAGGTCAAACTCCATATTCCCACAAGCCACAAGGTTCTGCATTGCCGGCGGCCACCCAGGCGCATGGTTCTTCATCAGCAGCCTCTGGGACACGAGGGTTTTCATCATCGGCCACCGCCACTGGTCACAAGCTCCTCAGGCGGTGATCTCCAAGACACAAGCACATAAGGCGTCAACTTCCACGTCGGGTGTTCCTTTGCTGTCGGCCGCCATGTCTGCTGTTTCCACGTCGCCATTGGACTCCCATTGGACTTTTTCGTTTCTTTACTTCCTGCTCCCGTCCATCAGATGAACGAAAATTTTGATCGTGCTGGGCCTGGTACGGTTTACATCCCTCTTCGCCCTGCCAAGACAAAAAGAACAAATTAAAGTTGTTAAGTAAAATCCAGCTAAAAAAATGTACTAATTAATTGAACAAAGCTGCTGCATATAATAGACTCATCCTTTACTGTCCCACAGAGGGGAAATTCAGCTGTAACAGCAGCAGAATGACAGGAAATAAAGAAACATTAAATTCCCTGGCGAAAAATACACTAAAACTGAATTAAGAATACTACTTAGGCCTGATTTATCATGCGTGTGCTGCAATCATTTTGCACCTGCGGGTTGTCCTTTATATGCGGGTGATCTACTAAGATTGCATGAGCAATTCATAACAGCCGCAAGGAGCTGTATTCAAATGTGGAATTTGCGCATAGATTCAGGAACAGCATACTTATCAAATCTATGGCTGTTACAGAGTTAACTACTATTAGGCTAGAATGTTGTCAATTATGTTTCTTGTTTGTGAGTAATAAACTTAATGCGTAGGGTGTAGGTACATATTCTAATGTTGAAATGCACTGCACTTTATCATGGCCTCTATTAAATGTAAAGTTGCAGTGGAAAAACAAATGCCATCTTGAAAATATGTAATGTGAGATGGATGAATTTTGTTTTTGAAATGTTTTGTATAAAGCCTTTTTGTCATCGCGGTATTGTACTGTGCATGAAAGAAAGAAAATAAGTAGGAAATAAAACAAAAACAAGGGAAATTCAAACACCTAAAAGTAGAACAGGGTAGGAGGGAAAAATGTACGGGAAGAAAAATGTGAAAGTAAAAACAGTACGTTGAAAGAAACTCTCTCAACCATCCCCAGCAGTTCAGGATCGCCTCAAAATAAATGGAATTGCAACACCTACATGTCATTGCTGCATAAAGCACTATACATCCATCCGTCCTTCCGTCCGTCCATCCATCTATCATCCATCCAACAAACCATCCATCCATCCATCCGTCCTTCAGTCCGTCCATCCATCTATCATCCATCCAACAAACCATCCATCCATCCGTCCTTCAGTCCGTCCATCCATCTATCATCCATCCAACAAACCATACATCCATCCGTCCTTCCGTCCGTCCATCCATCTATCATCCATCCAAAAAACCATCCATCCATCCGTCCTTCAGTCCGTCCATCCATCTATCATCCATCCAACAAACCATCCATCCATCCGTCCTTCCATCCATCTATCATCCATCCAACAAACCATCCATCCATCCGTCCTTCAGTCCGTCCATCCATCTATCATCCATCCAACAAACCATCCATCCATCCGTCCGTCCTTCCGTCCGTCCATCCATCTATCATCCATCCAACAAACCATCCATCCATCCGTCCTTCCGTCCGTCCATCCATCTATCATCCATCCAACAAACCATCCATCCATCCGTCCTTCCATCCGTCCATCCATCTATCATCCATCCAACAAACCATCCATCCATCCGTCCTTCCGTCCGTCCATCCATCTATCATCCATCCAACAAACCATCCATCCATCCGTCCTTCCGTCCATCCATCCATCTATCCATCCGTCCTTCCATCCATCCATCCATCTATCCATCCAACAAACCATCCATCCATCCATCCATCCATCCATCTATCCATGCATCCATCCAACCATCCATCAATCCAACAAACCATCCATCCATCCTACCTGTTCGTCCATCCATCAATCATCCATTCCATCCAACCAACATCCAATCCATCCTTCCTTCCGTCCATCCATTTATCATCCATCCAACAAACCATCCATCCATCCGTCCTTCCGTCCGTCCATCCATCTATCATCCATCCAACAAACCATCCATCCATCCG
>JAPXFQ010000036.1:0-120000 GCA_028564705.1 Apricaphanius iberus | reverse complement strand
CATCAATGTCTCTCTCAATATCCATTAGCAGCAGAGACACGAGGGAACACAGCAGAGAGGTGCAGGATCAATGGTCTGATTAAAGACTCCGAAAGACCCTCTTGTGCTGAAGCCTCTAGAAAGATCGTTTCAAGCACCAGAAACAGACCTTTCAGTAAATATGCTGAATAATGAGGTAGTGAGTGTAATGGAGAGGCTGTTAATGATGACATTCACAGACCATTCAGATCAACTCTTCACTTTACTGAACAAAGAACATAATGAGGACTGATTCAAAGGTCCATTGATCTAGAGACCTGTTAAAAGTACCGCATTTGTTCCTTCTGATGAAAAGGTTTTACCCTTCTGAGCCTGTTTGTCTTATTTCAGATGTTTCTCAACATCTTCAAAAAATATGTGGTGCAAAAGAAGAGATCAGATGAAATCCTGGATGAGGCTCATTTTTACCTTAACATTGGTAAACCAGTTTGACACTTCAGACACTTCTACTTTATGCAGATAAAAAGAAGCGTCTCACTTAATAATTCTGCCACTTGTCTGCCACTTTATGTATCAAAAACCATTTCACTGATGGAGGGAAACAAAAAGAAGCCGTACTTTTCTTTCATAATTACTGAATCGAGATCCTCATTTTGGTTTGTGCAGAAAATCAGCGAGAAGAGCGCTGTTCCATCGACAAGCTTTCAGCGCGCTGAAACATTCTGCGGCTGCAGATTGATCGCCTCGCTGAAAATTTAAGTCGTGTCGGATCGATAGGGCAGATTTACAGGAGCAAGCGTACGTCTGGGTGTGATGGAGCGTGTCGTAGGAATGGGAAAACACTCAAAGCAGCAGAAGATATGGCTCCTGTAGCTTCTGAAAACATGCAGCGGGTGGAGAACGGAGCACATTTACTCACACGCCTCTTCAGGAACCCACACTAACCACCATCAGTAGGAAAAAGGCCACTAATTGTAAAAACAGACTAAATGTTAAACTTTAAAGTAAAAAGCAAGGCAATTTTATTTGTATAGCACACTTTCAACACAAGGTAATTCGAGGTGTTTTTCATGAGTTGGTCATAAAAAAAAAAAACATGATAAAAGTCAGAAAGGAAAAACAGCAGAAACATATGAGTAAGAAAAAAAAACAGCGTAAAAGTATTAAAATAAGAATAGCAATTAAGTAAAAACATGAAAATCAATAAAAGAAAACATTTCAAGGTGCTTTACATGATTTGTTGGAGAGCATTTGATTAAAAACAGTAATTTAGGAAATACTAGTTTGAAGCTAACTATTTAGCTAGCAAGCTAAACTGAATAGCAAAATAGGGTGACATTTGGTAATTTGGGACATCAGGTAAAATGGGACAAATAAGGTTGCAACCCTTTATCTCTTTAAATATCAGCATACAATAAAAATAGCATGTTACTACCTACCTAAACTGCAGTTTCTGTTTGTAATATACAATCATTTTTATTGGTCTGAAGTATCAGAGATGGGAGGAGCCAAGCTTCAACATTGAAAGTGAAACCCCTGACGTGTCAATTTTGTCATCGTGATTATAAGGATATTGCAGCTAAAGTAATGTGAATATAACAAAAAACATGAATGAAATGCATATTGTTGTGTGTTAGGTTTAGCTTAATATCAAAACGATTAGGCAGTATGACTTCATTTTTCAAGGAAAACGAATTTTAGCTAAAGTTACGTGCTTCAGGCAAATTGGGACAACATTTTCAGCTACAATGGGACACTTTTGGCTGATGTTAACGGGTATTATTTTAAGCCACAAGGATTAGAAATCACATGAAAATGGCCCTTTTATGCCACATTATGATTTATAGCAAATAGTGTGACACCAAAAATATTTAGCTAGCAAGCTAAACTGGCTAGCTAATGATGTAGCTTTGAACTACACATTTAGCTCAGAGCTAAATACTGTCATTGCTCCTGCGGCAAGAGTTTATATAGAGGTTCACAAGCTTTTATATTGATGGTCCACTTGTGTTTATCACCAAGTGAATTAGCATATATTAGCTATTCACCTCAAAGTAAAATATTTACTCTGAGGCTACATATTTTTGCTAAAACCAGTTTAGCTTGCTAACTAAATATATAGTTTGAAACTGTTACATTTGTGGGGAACCTAAAGCTTGGTTTATGCTTGCCGCATGAACATTCCGCACGGAAACCAAACGTGCGGAACCGGCCGAGACGCCTTCGAGCAGCGTTTATACTTTTTGCAGCTTTTCCCTGCTGAGAGCCAATATTCTTGATGACTGTAGGGGGCGGCGTAGGGCTCTACAGCATGCATACAACACTACACCATAGTAGAAGTAGTAATCACTGTTGTCTACAAGATGGCGATACCCGTGAGCTTAAAAAAAGCTGAACTTTTATGCTGTTTCCTTAGGAAAAAAGACGAAAAAGGAGACTGTCCACTCGTCCATTAAAACACAGTTAATCACAGTGATCTCTATCGGCCGAATTATAAAGATGTCTATTTACGAACCTCCGGCAATATGAGCTCTTGCCAGTCCGCCATGTTTTTCCGCGCGGGACCGTCAGCGTAGTTACAAATTTTCCTAGGTGCGCGGTTTGGAAATTTTGGGGCGGGAGGAGGCCACGCGGAGAGGCGTGGTTGCTGAAATGACGTAATTTGGCCACGTGGAGCCGTGCGGACCTCGCGGACGTGGCAAGCATAAACCAAGCTTCACTCACTTTAGTCTCCTCCCCTTCCTGTCGGCCCATGGGTCCCCAAACCGAAAAAATAATGAATGCAAGTCAATGGAGAATAAAAGTTATTTTCTGTTCCGCTTTGTCTTACTTCCCGAATCACACACATGTACTACGATTTAAATGATAACTAACGGTGTACGTTTGGGTTTGTCCAGTAATTAGGGATTTATTTGATTGTAAAGATTCGCATTTAAAATGCCTACAAATCAGAAGTTGCATCTATGACGGCGTTTTGCTAGCACTAGCTAGCACGTAAAACACTCACCTAGAGCTTGTAGAGCTTCTCCTCCATGCTGGTTCTCACTCCACCGACTGCTTTACCCCCAACATAGCTGCTACTTTACACATGGTCAGATTTTTAGAGGTTTTCTACGTGTTTAATGCTCCTTTCTTCGTCCTGGCTGGAGGCTACGGCCTTCGCTCTCCTTCTTCTTCTGCAGTTGTAGTCCGCTAAACGTTTTTACACAAAACCTAAGGTAACTTTTGCCTCCGGTCGAAAATCAGCGTTTTCTCTGCATCAAAATTTGTTTTAAAAAACCACGGAAATCCTATGTTGGATCCACGGCGCATTTCAAACTGGATCAGAAAATAACTTTACTCGCTCCATTGACTGTCATTCATTTTTTTGGGCATTTGGGGACCCATGGACCGGAAGTAGAAGGGCGTGACTTAGGCTTCCCATAATTAAAGAAATAACATGCAAACAAATTTGACTTAAAAAAATTGAACATATGTTTTTTCTCTCATGAAAGGCTAAATAACCTAAATTATTGCTTTTAAATTTTGACTTTCCAAACGACACCTCATAGATCAGGAGGTTAGACATGGCTTTCCTTAATTCACCCCAAATATGTTGCTAAGAAGCCATTTAAAGCAATCTTGTCAGAAACCCAACTACCTCCACCTGTGCCCATTTAACCCATTCTCATCTCATTGGTCCTAACTTACAGGCTGAAACGGGAACCAATTGTCACTCACGTCCCGATCATGTGACAGCCCCCCCCCCCCCAAAAAAATCTTGTCCCGAAAAAATCCTGAGAGAAAGACTCCCGTCCCGACCCGAATCCCGTAGATTAGTAATTTAGCTCTTATGGCGCTCGCTCCCCCCGCCCCCCTTTAAACCATAGCCTAGCACAGTATCAAAGATCATCTATTTAGCTTTATCCGCCGTCTTTAACCATATCCTGCATTCTCGTTGTTTGGCCACCTTACCACGTCATAAATGGATTTGATTCGTCTGACTCCCAAACTATTAAGATACACGCATTTTCAGTCGGATATCTTGCTTACCAGTTTATCCAGGTGGTGTAGCAACAACGTTGCAGTTTAAGTTTTGGTGCGTGCCGTGTAGTAAACCCGATGGAATTGCATTTTGCAGCGGAGTTAATAACCACACACATTGGCACCGCATCGCAGCGTAATTTTTTAAAGCTAATTCCCTGATATCTGACTAGATAAATGTAAAAAAAATTAAAAAGTCTAATTACCGGTTTCCCGTCGGATCCCGTGGATTATTTCCTGTCCAGTCCAAATCACGTTACCAACAGTGAAATTCACTCTCGTCCCGTGGGAATCCCGAAAAATTGTCACCGTCTAGTCCTCACCTTGAATGAAAGACACTGTTAATGACCATATCCTCATTCTGTCATCAGTTTCCAGTTTCTCCAGTCTGCTCGTTCCTGATCTACAAGAAGGCTTTATTCCAGTACCTCTAGGAACGGCGGTCAATTTTAGTCAGTTAGGTACATGTCCTGAAAATATCATAAGCTGTGTTTCCATTGCCCATGAAATTGTGCAAACTGCAGTTGCGAAAATAAATTTGCCTTATGGAAAATGCAAATTCGAAAAACCTCGCCTTTTTCGATAAAAAAAAAGTAATAGGAGAAGGAGAAAGATGGCGCGGCATGTTTGGGTTCACGTAGAGACTGAGTTGGTTCGTGATGAAGGCATAACTAACATGTTAGATTTAAAACAGCAAAGAAGCGCGAGCATTTACCAAGACCGCTCTCATGTAAAAGGGGCTTGTAGCTCCAATGCCTCTACAAGCCGCCTACGTCTCCTTCTCTGATGACTGATAATGAGCGCTAGCGCCTGTAAATGTTCACATTCGTCGCCATTTTTCTTACTTGTGTGAAAATATGTGATTTAAACTGAGTTTGTTATTTAATCGAAACACCGCAATTGCGAAGATGTGGGTTTTTTACCCTTAAGCCAGCCGCACATGAGAGCAATCTGCTGAGCTAACAGTCATTCGAGGCCGTTTGCTTAGCAGATAGCTCGCTAAGTGTCTTTGATTTTTCTGCCTCATGTGCGACGTGTGCGCTCTCTTTGAGCTAAAATATTCAAGCGACCAATCAAAACGTGGTCTCCGATCACATGATTCCAAGATGGTAGCCCCCATCCTTTACCTCAGAAAAAGAAATGACACGAAGACCGAGCTGGATATGGAGGGAATGCTGCTACTCATTTTGTTGATGAAGCATCGTCGCATCAAATAAACAGGTACAGTCTGGCGAAATGTCCACGAGTTTTTATCTTCTATTATGTAATCTTCTCCCTGGGCCGCCATCTTGGAATCATGTGATCCGAGACAGCGTTTTGATTGGTCGCTTGAATATTTTAGCTCGGCACACGGCTCACAGAGACCGCACACAGCGATTTTCTCGCTTCGGTAGGCGAAAAATATCAAACCTGTTTGATTTTCACCTCAGCGCCTCATGAGGCCGAAAGATCACCAAAAACTAGCCTCACACAGCGAGCTAGCTGCTGAGCTAACGGCCTGGAATCACTGTTAGCTCAGCAGATTGCTCTCGTGTGCGGCAGGCTTTAGACAACATCGACAAATTTCTGCGCATATTTGCAATGGAAACGCAGCTATAGATTTATTCTCCACATGACTCCTCTGACTCCAGGACGCTGAAATTCATGCATAGAATAACAGGAGATAAATAAATAAAAAACACTCAAAATTAGATCTTCAAAACTGGATTAAAAATATAGTTTTCACCAACATGAGGAGTTTATTCAGATCAGACTGATTGACTCCAGCTGTCGGGTCGGTTCCTGACTCATCTGGACCTGCTCTCTGTTTAATGTTTGTACTGATGATTACGCAGAAGCTTGAGCTAAAAATTAAATAGGTTTAATGCACTGATTAACTGATGATAAAATGGTTTCTTTATGTCATTGATAGAATCAGATGTGAGTCAAAGGTCACGTGTTCTCCAGAGGCACTGGCACCAACAGGAGTTCTGGACCGAGGTTTTCAGCTGCAAAGCTTCAGGTTTCCTTTAATCTTGGACTTATCTCTGCACACATTCTCCCGCCAACCTGCGATAGATGCTGGAATAACCTTTATTGTTCACTGTGACCTGAACATCGGGACTGCTAATGCATATTAACGTCCTCCGCTGGGACAACATGAAGGTGATGGAGGAACGTGACGCAATAGAAGACAGAAAACAGAGGCAGGAACATTCACAGAATTTCAATCTTCCTCTGTTGCTGTGATAATAGAAGAGGAGGGGACACTCATCTGTCCCCAGTCTGTCTCCAGAGACCGTGTCCGCCCCCGTCCTTCCGTCATAGAGAACACAGCTCAGCAGCAGATGTTTCACATCGGATCTATTATCTGCTCTGATTAAATGAAGCTAAATAATCATCTCTGCGTTGACGTGTCTGGTCCCTAGAGTGGGTCTGCTGGGGACGAGGGGACAGATTTAAATGCAGGACCTCATGTTGGACACCAGTGAGAATCTGTTCAGGATCTTCTGATGCTCCTCCAATGCTTTGTTTGAAGATTCAGAGAATAAAGATGGAGTAACACATCATCAGAGACTTCTCCTGAATCATTAGCCCTTCAGCTGCTGGTTTTAGGAAGAAATGGGTTAAACACTGAAGCTTGTCTTTGCTTGGTCTCCTCAAAGAGGGAACACCAAAAACCTTTTAAGCTAACAGCTTTTACAGCGTGTTAGAGGTAGATCAGACAGAACATGAAGTATCTCGCCTATCAGCTCGTAATCAGCTTTACATTTGCAAGCCAAACTTTCCCCTTCAGATGCTTCAAGCGCACAAATGCACGAGCCAGCCATCGACTATCGCCTGGTTGATTAATATTTAATTAATCGTGTTTCATCCTGCAGCGCTGAGACAGAAACACTCACAGCAAAGGGTTAATCAGCTCTGATGAAGGTCACATTAAATTACATCCAAAGCGATCCGGTTCTGATCCCGGGAAGACGTCAGAGGGGGCAGCTTTCTGGACCACAGGGGGATCATGATGCCTGGTTGTTTCAGATCTTCATTCATGAGGAGGACATGCATCCAGACATTTATAGAGGGGAAAAAAAAGGTTTAATTTTAAAAATGGAAAGTTGTCCCTCTTCGTTCAGATTTGTTTGACTGGTTCTTTTGGTGTTTTTTCTGAGTTAACAGAACCAGAATCATCGGCTGTTTTACACCAATTAGGTTAAAAAGAAAACACAAAGAGAAGCTCAGAAGGCAGGTTTTCAACCCGCTAATATCAACTCTACATGAAAAGTAATGTGTAGCATCAGGCCCGGCACCAATAGGGGTGGGAGGGTCCATCAAACGTCAAAGAGAGATTGTAACGCTTGTGAAAGTTAAGGTGCAACCATGCAGTGTATTTACCAAAGACAACCAGCAGAGGCTGCTCTAGGCTACAGATTGGGATCTTTAAACGCATGGATCAGTTTTTCAGGGTCCTTCTGTGACATCAGTCCTTTAATCCTAGAAATGTTCTTCAGGTGATAGAAAGCTGACCTTGTTATTGCCTTTATGTGACCCTGGAGGTTCAGGTCTGAGTCCATTATTACACCTAGATTTCTGGCCTGGTTGCTAGTTTCTAGTTGGACAAACTGAAGCTGTGTGCTGACTCTGGATCGTTCCTCCTTAGGTCAAAAAATAATTACTTCTGTTTTGTTTCTGTTTAGCTGGAGAAAGTTATGGGACATCCAGTCATTGATTTGTTCAATGCATTCATTTAAGGTCTGGATAGAATCAAAGTCACCTGGTGATAATGCATAGTTATGGTAGCTAATCTGATTGGCTGCCATAATCTTGGTTAGTGGGAGCAGATAAATATTGAACAGAAGGGGGCCCAGGACGGAGGCTTGGGGGACCCCACATGTGATTTATGTTTGTTCTGATGAGAAATGTCCGATTGACGCAAAGAACTGCCTATTTCTGAGGTAAGATTCGAACTATTGAAGTGATGTACCAGTGAGTCCGACCCAGCTCTCCAATCGTTCCAGTAATATTTTATATAACCAGAACCGTGGTTCTGCCGCTGTCTGCATTTATGCGGATGTCATTGAAAACTTTGACTAGGACAGTCTCAGTGCTTTGATGGGCACGAGAACCAGACTGAAAATTATCTAAGGAGTCGTTCATTGTCAGGAACGTATTAAACTGTTGGGATACAACTTTTTCAATAATATTACTGATAGAAAGAGTAAAACCTCCAGGTTTTCTGTCTCAGACTTCTACCTTTTCATGGCTTTTAAATCATTTTTTTGTGCAAAAGAGCCTCCTCTCCCTCCTCCAGCTGATCAGCATGAATTGTCCATGAATTGTCCCTTCACATCCAGGGACCAACACCCTCGCTGTAATGAGTTCATCTCGTGGTTCTGACCCACAGAGCCATGATCATCCATTGCCAGAGCCCAGAGAGAAGGGCCCTTTAATATTCCACCATCGTATCGGACTAAGTTTAAGGTTTTTAAACTTGTTTCGGTTTGTTGCTGAATTAAAAATATGAATACTCCCGTTTTATATATATATATATATATTTCTGCTACTGATGACCCTGATTCCCATCCTTCAGGAATTCAGAAATAATCTGATTAAAGATAGATTAGGACTTTGGGAGTAAGCTTGTCCTGACCTCAGGAGACTCTTGTTGGTGTTAGAAAAGGACCTTCGAGGTTTATCCCTGAATGAAGATATTTAGGTGTCTACAAAGTGTAACTAAAAAAATGGGAATATCGTGCAGAAGTTCATTTAATTCAACTTAAAAAGGGAAACTTATTTATGATAGGCTCATTTCAAGGTTTTTCTTCGTTAGAATTTTAGTGATTATGGTTTACAGCTTAATATGAAAACCCCAAATCTCAGAAAATTATAATACACAAAATCAATAAACAAGGATTTTAAATAGGGATAACCAATTTTATCGGCCTTACATTCATTATCAGCCAATTTTGGTGCTAATACGTAACATCGGACATTATCGGTGTCGAGGCAGAAGAGGATGTTGCCTGGAAGACCGAGGTACATGCAGGACGGCGAACTGAGCGGAGTTAACACTTCCTTACTATTCTAACTTATATATATATACATATATATACTATACTTGATAAGGCAAGCCGTTTTCACATGTAATCAATGACCACTCCTATCTATTATTCCTATTAGTAGCATAGTTAAAAATAGTTGTAATTAGTACAAACTCTCATTATTCGATAGGATATATTTGTCATGTTTGTGAGGAAATACGACCCAAATGCAGTCTCTCTTTCATGGCTTGGAACTAGCGAAGAGGTAAAAATGTATTTATGGCGAAACATTTTTGCATTTTGAAGGGAAATCAATGTTTTAATAGCGGGCTTGTTCCATGCGCTTTGTAGAAGTAAAGACGTCATCTAATATGGCTTTCCCCTGAAAAGATTTTTAAAGTCATATTTTACAATGTCGTCAATATTTTGCAATTCATGTGCTTTACGTAATTATTGTCATATAATATTTTAATGGCTATTTTCAAAGATGTACTGCAAAAACTACACACTGTCACTTTAATAAGGAGAAGAGACTAGGAATAAACAAAGAATTTAAGTGAAAACGCAAGAGAATTCTGGAGCAAAAAATTAAGATTACATAACACGGGAAACACAAATGAAAAGGTGAACGAAGAGCAAGAAGGGAATACGGAAACAAGGAAGTGCCAGAAATAAAGACGAGTAATAACTAGCATGATTATAAAACTAAATAAGATAAATAACTAACTAAAACACAAACACCTAAGATCATGACAATATTACAATACTATCTCAGCTATCTGTAATCCAATTCTGAATAACCAAAACTAGGTGTATTCTAACTAGATAAAATAAAAATGATGGATACCTAAAATAACATTACAAAATAACATTAAAATTTAAAATGTAGTTAAAATACACTTTGAGATATCAGTAATTACATATATTACCAGCAACAATGTCTTTTAAGAGTAGAAAGTATTTACATTTCTAAATGGTAAATGGACTGAACTTATATAGCGCTTTTCTAGTCTTACTGACCACTCAAAGCGCTTTACATTGAAGCCACATTCACCCATTCACACTCGCATTCATACACCGACACCCAACATGGCTCGGTAGGACAATGTAGAATTTGGGGGTTAAGTGCCTTGCCCAGGGGCACATCGACATGTGACTGGAGGAAGCTGGAATCGAACCTACGACCTCCGATTGCAAGCCAACTACTCTACCACTGAGCCACAGTCGCTAAAATTACAGTTTGTACTAGTAACGATTGAATTCTTACAATCTAAAATTTCAATTTCTCCTTGTAATGATTGCATTTCTCCTATCCACAATCTTAATTCTAGATTAAAATAATGTATTTGTGGACAGGAGACGTTGCAAACCCCCATACACATTAACTGGAAAATGCCAAGTGATTTTCTTGTAGGATGGATTACAAAAAAATAATTTACGGATATCTGGAATATTCATTTTTACGTGGAAGAATTGATTTAAAGAATACCTGTCCAGTCTACTTATTTATTTATTTGCCTGATTCACTCCACTAACTGTTTTATTAATATTTTTGCCAAAACATTCTAAAATATCAAAAATATACGACCAGACATGTAGTATTAGACACTCATTTATATAGTTTATTTGTGTAGAAAAGTTAATTTGGGGGCGAGTTGCACTTTAATAGGACAATTTTTATAAGTTACTTTCATACCAAAGCGTTCCTATGTCCTGCATGCAGGATGTTTCAGGTCAAATTTGACTTTTTTCTGGACACCCCTTTAATGTATATATGTTATACATATTTGGACAGCTATGAATCTTGAGATTCTTAAGATGTACGCCAAGCAAGGGTACAATCATAACTTTTTTCTGGACCAGATTGCGAGACCATTTAATGGCTCAGGAAACCTTTGCAGGTGTTTTGGATTAATTCAATGATTAGAGATTGATACTTTGAGACTAAAATATTGAACGATTTCAGAATATTGTAACTTTCTGAGATTTTGAATTTGGGTTTTTCATAAACTGTAAACCATAATCATCAACATTAGAACAAATAAAAGCTTGAAGTATCTCGCTTTTCATGTAGCGAGACTATATCATGTATCAGTTTCACCTTTTAAGTTGAATTACTGAAATAAATACACTTTTACACGATCAGCTTTATCCAGCTGTGGGAATCCAAAGAGCTGAAGTTGGAAGGTCCTGGAGACGCCGACCAGTCAGGGGAAAGTTGGAAGTATGGTTGCACCAATACCCATACTGGTATCGGCTGATACCGTTCTAATCATAGTTGTCCAAGTTAATTGATACCATGAACCGATACCAATTTATTTCAAACTCTACAAATAATTTCACAGAAAATGTAAATATTCATTAATATTTGACTTTTATTTATTTCGCCACCATTTGTTGCAACAAGCAGAGAAGAAAGTAAAACCTGTCTTCCAATTCATTGCATGTTTTTCGTGTGGTAATAGAATCAGCGTTGGAACTCGGTATCCGCAAATAATCAGGTTCAAGTATCGGGATTGTATCGATTTGAAAAAAAACTGGTATCGTTGCATCCCTAGTTAGAAGGTCTGATGTTTTTATGGTTGAAGGACATTAGGGTTAGGAGCTCTGAGCTGAAGTTCTAGAAGAATCTGAAGTGCTGCTAAAGTCCTGCTCTTAAAAATACAGTAAGCTTCGAATACATTCAGTTTCCTCTGTGTGTTTTTCCTTAAGATGGTTTGTAATACCAGGAAGCACTGAGGCCCACTGTCTCCCCCTCTCCTTCCTCCGCCTCCCCGACCTTAAGGAGTCTACACTTCAGTGACGCAGATCGATAAGCGGGACTTCAAAGAGGCTCTTGGATCTTTAGGTTTCTTTGAAACACGCAGGAGGCAACAATATCTAATGTGCTCAAGATCTTCTTGCATCAGCAGGGCTGCTGTGGACGGCTGCAACCTTGAAAAGACCCAAGTCGGCGGGAGGAAGTCATGGAGTCAGGAGAGATGGAGAGGAAGAGACAGACCGAAGTGATGATAATCCAGCTGGAAAAAGTCAAACCTGACATCAGGTCCTCCTGACCTGCAGCCGCTGGGTCGCTCTCTCTGCTCTTTCCTCTCTGGGTCCATCTGGCAGAAACAGATGGCTGCCCCTCCTGGTCCTGGTTCTGATTCTGGAGGCCAGCACAAAGTCTGAAATGCTCTGGGGCAATCAGGGTTTGCTTTCAAATTCAAATTGTTTAACTAAAAGAAAAGAACCCATGAAATAATGGCTGAACGATGTTACCATTTATGATCATCAGTAAACACAATGAGTAAGCTATAAGTCCGGTTTATGATTATTTCTGCAGCTTCTTTATCTTCCTTCATCAATCAAGTTTATCAGTCCATATAAAACTATAATGTATGCAGATCGACATTTTCTGGTAGAAATTAGTTTGAAAATCATAATTTGTTTGCTTGCAGACCCCTTAGCAATGAGGTGCCATTTGTAAACTTAAACAGTGACAAATGAATAAAAATAATTTTAGTTATTTAGCTTGTCTTGGTTTATTTTTTCAAAGACACATTTGCACAGTGACATTCATTCATTTATAAAAGTCACGGTTTAAAGTAAATATTTTGTAAACAAGCTAATCTGGCTATAGGAACATATATATATATATATATCTATTTAACATAGAGCTAAATATTTAGCTACTATGCTAAATGAAGCGGAAGTTGTATATTAAGATAAAAAATCGCAAACCTCTAGGCCTATATAAGCTCTTTCTGCTGGTTTAGCTCTGAGCTAAATGTTTGGTTCCAGGTTAAAATTTTACCTTAGCTATAGGCCTATTTCATTAGGAAGCTAAATATTTAGCTAGCCATCTTATTTATATTCAATCAGCAAGCTAAATATTTAGCTAACCAGCTCAGCTATATTTAATTAGCAAGCTTAATATTTAGCTAACCAGCTTAGCTACATTTAATCAGCTGGTTAAACATTTAATTAGCAAGCTTAATATCTAGCTATGCTTCTAAGCTTGTTTTAATCAGTAAGCCAAATATTTAGCTAGCCATCTTATTTATATTCAATCAGCAAGCTAAATATTTAGCTAACCAGCTCAGCTATATTTAATTAGCAAGCTTAATATTTAGCTAACCAGCTTAGCTACATTTAATCAGCTGGTTAAATATTTAATTAGCAAGCTTAATATCTAGCTATGCTTCTAAGCTTGTTTTAATCAGTAAGCCAAATATTTAGCTAGCCAGCTTAGCTATATTTAATAAGCAAGCTAAATATTTAGCTAGCCAGTTTAGCTCTATTTAATCAGCAAGCTAAATATTTAGCTAGCCAGTTTAGCTATATTTAATCAGTAAGCTAAATATTTAGCTAGCCAGCTCAGTTATATAAAATTAGTCTGCTAAATATTTAGCTACCTAGCTCAGCTATATTTAATTAGCAAGCTTAATATCTAGCTATGCTTCTTGGCTAGATTTAATCAGTAAGCCAAATATTTAGCTAGCCATCTTAGCTATATTTAATCAGCTGGCTAAATATTTTCCTAGCCAACTTAGCTATACTCAACCAGCAAGCGAAATATTTAGCTAGCCAGCTATATTTAATCTACAGGCTAAATATTTAGCTCTAACTGAATATAGTTTGTTAGAGCCAATTATTTAGCCTTTGTCGGGGAAATGTTGCTATGTAATACGGATCTGATTACTTATTCTCTATGTTAGTGAGTCATATAGAGAAAACAAAGGCCTTCTGTATGTAATTATTTGATAAGGAATGTACCTTCGGACCTTGTCAAATGGATGCTATTGAATTAAAAGTTATCAAATAATTCTGTGCATGTTCAAAACAGAGACAAGGAACCAATTTCCAGTTCTTAACATTTATTTTGAACAGATTAACAAATTGCAGTTTTACAGAGGAATTTTGCCCCCGTCAGTTCCTCTGTGGTCCAGATTTAAAGAAATCTGAACAATTAACTGATCTTCATTTCACAGCTTTATAGACAACCGGGCCTCTAGGCGTTTCTAATCTCTCCAATCAGAACATTTTCATACAGTGTGTGAGCCATGATTTGCTGTCAGAGAATCCTGGAGTCCGAAGATGGGTCGTCTCTGTTCTGGGTCAAAGGTTCATTATAAAGATTTATGGTTAAATGGCTATCTGCTTCTCTAGAACTTTCCTCCCAGTTTCTTATCTAAACATCCTGCTTTTACAGCTTTGCAATAAACTTTAGCCAAAAGTTTTACGACTTAAAAGCTTAGCCCCATAAACCATACTTGACAAACATCTCTTTACCATCATGCAAGCTAATTAAAACAGACTTTTACTTTCTGAATACTAACTAAAGATTATATAAACATATTCAATACGAGACTGTTATATAAAGTAGCCCCAAAAAATATGAGTCACGACACTGCCCAGTTCTCTATCGGGCTGTCAAAGAGCGCAGGCATTCTGCGTTGTAGCTTTTTATTTTCTGCCTACAATTCTGTTTTTAAGTCAGGGGTATTCCAAACTTTTTGACATGTCGGCCATGAGTTGAAAGCTGCAAATTACCGTAACCTGGACACCAGGGGGAAAATGTTGTTCCAGATCAATATTTCATATTTCTTTAATATTTTATTACACTATCTTCTTTTTTTTGGCTGTCATGAACTGAATCCTGAAGGGTCAGGGGTCAGAAAGGCTTGATGTTCCAGTTAGCAAAGATGGCTCCTGTTTAGTGATATAGGAGCTGTATTTCTGTGCAGGTAAGTGCAGAACTTTTTTACGTGCAACCAAGTATGAGCAATCTGAACATGAAAGAGCTGTTTCTACATAAAGAATACCCGTTTCCAGTGAAAACTTTAACAAGCTGAAAGTCAAAAAGTAACGTTTTTAAAGGAAAAGCATTAACATTTTGGGATAAACTCTGTGTTCCCCTTCTGCAAAGCTCCTCCTTTTTTTTTCAGCAGTTGACCTGTAGATCAGTTTTAGTTGTTCAGCAGAAAGAAATGGAGGTGAAGATGGTGAGCTCATGAGGACAGGAGAGATAACGTGTTGCCCGGCAGCGAAGCTAAAAAGATCAACCTGAATGTGACGGACATAAAACAGCGAAAGATTCAGCTGAAGATAACTTTCTGAAAACTCCCCTCTGAATGTTCGGGTCCGTTTGCAGCGAAAACATGGACGTTCACGTCTCCTCAAACTCAGGCTGCTGCCGTTTTCCCCATGAAGCACGGAGCTTCAGACCTAATTGATGATGCATCTGAAGTGCTCCAACAGGAAGCTGCCTAACCAGATTTTACCACATGCAGATCCGAAGCACTTCTCCGCTGACCGTCTGACCTTCTCTGATATGCATCTAAAGTGGATGTTGGGGAAGAATCCGGGAGGGGTTTCCAGCGCAATGCCGGGGTTCATTTCGCTTCCTTAAATCATGCCTGCTCTCACTCTGCCAATCAAAACTCAGTTTCAGCCTCATTAACATGGCGGCATGGGACTTTCATCTGCATGAAGACACAAATTAGACATGAGCATCTCCTCCTGCATGTGGAGTAGAAGGATGAAGATGGGAGCTGGAGAAGCATTGATGAGGACTCGCTGTGCGCGGTGCACCACAACGAGCTCTAAATCATGGGATCCAAACGCAGCTCTGCTGCGAGAAAAAGGCGACTTTTACAACAAATAATCTGCGTCATTTACCATTTCTTGCAGGATAAACACAAAATTAGAAACCCCCCCAAAAGTCTGCGTCAGCTTCAACAACTGGGAAATGTAGAAAAATTATCAGCTTCAGTTAAAGATCAAAGTTAAAGCCAAAGTCAAGTTTGGAAAGCACGGGCAAATTTGTGGTTTTGCCAGTTTTAGAAAGTTGAAAGTAGGAAAACATTTACATTTTTACTGAAATATCAATAGGAATAATTAACTGACTGTTCGTTGTATCTTTCCTTAAAATTCAAAAACTTAATCTGTAGTAAAATTGTGCTGAAAAATGTGTATTTCATATTTAGTATTGTAGCTATATGAGGTAATTCACCAACTTTCTTTTTTTGCACTGACCTAAAATATGGCGGTACAAGTGCTGAAAACTTACTAAATAATGTTGCAGCAAACAACTACTTCAGACATAAATTACCGTATTTTCCAGACTATATCCCGCTACTTCCCCCCCCATGCTTTGAACCCTGCGGCTTTTAAAACTGTGCGGTTTATTTAGGGGGTTTTACAGCTAACGGCCACTAGAGGACCTCCTTGATCTATGGATTGTACAGGTTGCATCCTTCACCTCTAAGGGATTCTGTGTCATTTTTACACTAGGAAGACAAATACGGAAGTTGGATTTCCTGTATTTCACAACAAAATAATTTATCTTGACTGAACTTTCCGTGGTTGTAATGAAGCACAATTTATATATTTAAGTAATGCTGACTTACAGAATTCAGCTAAAGCTTACAACTTCCTTGTTTTGCTGGACTAACTTGTTATCACCTCACATGCATAAAACTTTTGTGTTTTCTAAAGGCCAAAGAAATGGAAGCTGTTTTGTTTTACAGTGCTCTACATGTTCGGGTTCTCCCTTGTTTCCTCCCACATGAATGAATAACACGGACGTGAGATGACGTCGATAAACGGCGTCCCATGCGTAGAGGTGGAAGGTAACGAATTACATTTACTTTCGTCACTGTAATCGAGTAAGTCTTTTGTGTAATTGTTCTTTTTTAAGTCCTTTTTAAAGTCTGTAAGTTTGCTTCTAATTAAGTATGTTTTGTTTTTTTAAGTATTGTAGTTCGCTACATTTTTATTAATATCCATTACTGAGTAGAAAAACAACAACTAATAAATATGACTTAAAAAATTTCACCCTGAAGTACCGCAATGCGTGATATGAGAAACGGCGCTAGTAAGAATAAAGATTACAGCTTTTAGAAACTGTACATCAATCCTGCACAAACAGAGGTAAGTTCGACTAAAGTCCTATTTTAATGAAAGGTTATACTCAGTTTAATCAAAGACATCAGTGAATGTCCAATACTTGCACTGTCCACGTTTGACATTCTTGTCTGGGGCGTAAAGCGCGTCCGCTTTCACACCATTTTCTGGTGTAGCAGGCAGTAAAGTATTTTTGTATTTAAAAATTAACTTCTAACCTCCTAATGGGTCTATAGGAGGATTTTTTTACTTCTACACATTCTAAGTAGCTCTAAAAAATCCCAACAAATAAAACTGGACAATTTAATTTATTCCCGAATAGCCACCTCCAAAACAGGTGTTACACCTTTTTCTGTGACGTTTAGGGGGCGCTGTTTCGCTGATTCCTCATGGACAAACATAGTCCCACGTTTGAAAATTATTAAGGTGAACATTGCTCTGCAAAGGGTATGGAAGGGTCACATGATAAGCTAGGACGTGTAAACCGTTAGAATTGGTGATCTTTGAGCCACTTTCCTTTGGTCACCTTTAAAAACTGAATTTTACAACTCATCTATGCACACACTAGGGCTTTGACTCCAAACTTTGTCATTCAAATATAATTCAAATGTTTTAAAAATTAAAGATATTCAAATTAACTTTAGGGATCTCTGAATATTCAAACCTGTATGGGAATTATTTTTTGTAAACGTGTTTCCTTGTAAACGTTGTTTTCAATTCATATTCCGAGCAAACGGACGTACTGCGCCACCATTTTGACGGATGTTTACGTAAGGTCGCCTGCGGTCCCGTTAAACATGAACTTGTCAACTTAAATGTTTAACCAGTTGTCAAAAAACAATTAAACTAATCAGTAACATAGTTACACTTTTACATTTGTACGCCGAAATTGTTGCGATGTCAATGGTTGACAGTTCCTTCTTAGCCGAAGTCACTCTTCTTCTCTGATTTTGGGGCTTCCGCTGCATTGTGGGATAGCGTAGCAGCCACCAGCTGCTTACTGTGGCGGTACTACACATCCAGAACTTTATACGTACTACTCCAATCCAAACTGGATAATTTCGCATACTACCTAGTAAGTGTAGCAGAGGTATTCGGATGCAATCAGCCTTTTGTGTACGTAATCTATTAACACTGATACACTGCCCTCTGGTGGACAGAACATATACATCTTAAGTTTGGTACCAATATCGGTCTTACTGAAGACATTTAATGGTAAAAATACAATTAGAAAATATTCTAATATATTCAAATTTTAATATTAATAAACAAGCAAACTTGGAATATGATTTTTGGGCAAAAGTCAAAGCCCTAATACACACAGTCGCCTGAAAAAAGTTTCCACCCTCTCAAAAATCTTTTTTGCCGAGTGATGGAGAGGTCACATAATATGGTAGGAGCATCTACTGTCACAGTTAGTGACCTATGATGGAGTTACCTAAACAGATTCTGATGTTACACTCTAAGGATGGACACAAAAAAAAGAAACTAATTTAGACGTAGGTTTGTAATAAATGTTTCAGCAGCTGCTATGTTTGACAAGTTTTAAGTTTATTTAACATATTCAAATATCTGAGAGCAATCTCATTAAAAAACATATTTTGTCTTAAATGTTTGGATGGAACCCGAGAGTTTTTTCTTCTTTGGGTCATTTGGGGTAAGTAACAGCACTTGTGACTGACAGTCACTAACTTGCAATTAATCTTTGGAAAAGAAAATATTGTATGAAGCAACTACTATGAGATTTATGTCCTATTGTCTTTTTGCACAATTCAAGAAGTTAAAAAAAAGAAAAAAAAGAAATAGACTGGTAATTTTACTTGTACTTGAGTAAAATTTCATCACAGTAGTAGTACTTCTACTTGAGTAGAATATTATTAGCTCCGGTTCTGAAGCGAACAGACAGATGTTTCCCTAACAGCTCGAACCCGACAAGGCCGGGTTCTGAACCACTTGTGGGGGACTCCATCTCTGCCAAAGTGCAGGAACACATCTGGTGCTCGCAAAATGACTCTGGAGCTCAGAGTGCCACGCTAAACTGCTGCATCCGCCCACTCAGCACCACTCAGAGGCCACAGCCACTTAAATATTAACCGAGCTTATTTTCCAACAACGACTTAGTCAATTATGAGCTCTGTTTGCTGCAGAATCCCAGAGGAAGGAGAAGAAAGCACACAGTCAATCAAGTGAGTGATCACGCCTCTGGGGAAGTGTGGAGGCAGACAACATTAGGAAGCCCGCAGAGGGAGGGAAGCACTTATCCTCGAGATGTATCCCAGCCAGCAAGCAACACTCCCCGCTGACCATCACTGAGCAGCCGGCGTGCCGACAACTACAGGAAGAAAAAGCGTCATAGACTTTTAATTAGGGGTTTAATTTGTTTGGCACAAAGATTAACGTGAAAAAATAATATTTGGAAAGAGATTTTAATCCCAATCTGCTCCAAACCAGGATCCATGCGGGGCAGAGTCTCTGAGGGTGTTCCAGAGATGTCCTAATGTTAGAAGATCCTTGAACTAATCACAAAAACAGAAATCTCTGTAGTTTTGTCTCCAGAGCAGAATATAAAAACATCCAAGAACTCTGGAGGAGCTGCCTGATGTCATGTTGCTACTTCCAGACATTGGAGCGTCCAGAAAAACGGCCTGATGCTGAGAAGAGTTCACTTCTCTGGGATGGACCATGGTAACCCTGGAGGACGTGGACAGCGGTCTTCCTTCATGGAGCCGAAAGGAAAAGCAGCCGCTGCAGTGATTGGCTCCATGATGCTAGGACGTCAGTGTTTGATTATTAAAAAGTTTTTATGTTGCATCTTTTCTTCCTCCTTTTAAATCTAAAGAAGCATCTAAAGAAATGAATGCCCCCCCCCCCCAAAAAAAAGAAAGTAGACTAGGTCCAATCCTGACACTTTAATCATGTTGTTTATTTCAAGAAGATTTTATTTAAAGTGTTCCTGCTCTATGTAAAAAGAAAAGTTAAATAATCTTCAGATCAGCTTTTACAAGTCAGTCATTACAGATATGATTTAATATCTCTGAAAAAATAGTAAGGTAATTTTATTTGTATAGCCCACTTTCAACACAGGGCAATTCAAGGCGCTTTACGTATGATTAGAATACAAATGAACAGTTACAATAAGAAAATACAACTACCGGGAGAAAGGCAAAGCTGCAGGGACACTGAGCTCTTTTAAATCTAAAATTAAACTTACCTATTTAGACTTGCTTATGGTAACTGTTTCTCCTTGCTTGTTTTTAATTGTCACACAAATTATTGGCTTGATTACTGTAAATGCTTTCTTGTGTTAAAAACTGTGAGCCTTCTTCAGCAACATCAACAACTAAACTTACTAATCATCTGCATTAAAAAAGTCAACTTACAACAATAGCGGCTACATTTTTAGGTCATACAGGACAGAAATTACACAAGAATCTGAGAAAATAAGTTACACTTTCTATTCAAAGGAAATCTAAAAAAAAGTCATATTAAATTATATTTCTCATTAAAATCGATTTTTTTTATACGTTTAAAAAAAAAACTGCTTTTATTTCAATCGCTGTGTTCTGCAGTGGCCCTGAATTGAAAGTCCGAAAAAAAAAAAAAAAGATATAAAGGTTGACATCGCTCTGAGCTGTGGAATCCAAGTAGTGCATTGGCTAAAGAAAATAAATCCATATTTTCTAAAAACAGAAAACTTGATTAACAGATTATATCGAATTATCGCCCAGCCCTATTTCAAAATAATCAAAAATAAACAGCAGAATTACCATAAAAACACTTAAAACTAAAAACTCTAGGTTTTTTTCTTTTGCTTTGAGTTTAAGAAATGACCTCTGACCTTTTTCCTCCTTTTCTTAGTTTTTGCGTCAGGAAACAGGATTCTGTAAGTCACAGGAAATGGAGCTCTACTCCGTCCGTTAAGTAAGTGACAGAGACGCCTCGCGTCGACAGATAATGGTGAAGTCTATCTATTAGTCGCGATCCGGACGCTAGGAATACATTTCTTTTCCGTAAAGCTCCACAGGAGCAGACGTTGCTGCTGATATGAAACCAGAGGTAGGTAGTAATTAGTTACATTTACTTGAGTAACTTTTTTATGTACTTTTGGAGTAGTTTTACTAGACCTTACTTATTCCTTTTGCTTGAGTAATATTTTAATGAAGTATTCAGACCTGAACCTTCAGGGTCACATCAAGGCAATAACAAGGTCAGCTTTCTATCAGCTGAGGAACATTTCTAGGATTAAAGGACTGATGACACAAGGAGACCATGAAAAACTCATCCATGCATTTATGATTACTGTAACAGTATCTTCACAGGTCTACCTAAAAAATCAATCAGGCAGCTGCAGCTGATCCAGAACGCTGCTGCTTGTGTTCTCACTAGAACCAGGAAAGTAGAACACATCACCCCAGTTCTTAAGTCCTTCCACTGGCTCCCTGTAGCTCAGAGAATAGACTTTAAAATACTTTTATTAGTTTATAAATCACTGAATGGTTTAGCACCAGAGTATATTAACGATCTGCTATCACGGTACAAACCATCCAGATCAATCAGGTCCTCCAGCTCTAGTTTACTGATCGTCCCTAGAACCAGAACCAAACATGGAGAAGCATCTTTTAGTTTCTATTCTCATCCTAAATTGTTGCTTCTTAACAAATATCATTGTTTGTTTTATGAATGTTTGTTTATGCTTTCTCTTATCGATTTTATGTTTTAATTTTCACATTTCTTTGATCATGTAAAGCATCTTGAGTTGCCTGGTGTTGAAAGTGTTGTATACAAATAAAATTGCCTTGCATTGAATGTTTCTACACAAGATTTGGAGCCTTTTTATCAACAGCTTGTAAAAACCGCCCCAAACTGCACAGCGTCACACAAACAGGCCGTAGCTGATTTACTAACACGACGCAGAGAGTATCGCGCCTGTTAATCTTGGACCAAGATTCTCCGGACGCTGAATATGCAATGTGGGCGTTTCTGTCAGAAGATGTAAACTATTGGGAGGAGAAGAGGCAAATAAGTAGGCGTTCCAGGCACAGTGTGATTTAATAAACATCAAAATTTTTGCGCCCGCTATTTTAGCGTCTATTTTAACAACCTATGAAAGGCATGTCTTAACTTTGCGTCAACACATTCAACATAAGTTTCTTACTGACAAACGAAAACTGTCGTTCACACACCTTCTAACCTAATAGAAATGAACACTAATTGCAATGAAACCTGATAGTTATGTAGATATTTACCAGTTTTTTCCCGCCAAAGATGCATCATAACTCACTGCTGAAGACGCGCTGAGCGCACAGTAAGTTATGATATTCATTAGTTTCCACCAGACCTAGACATGACATTCAAATCCTATATGAAACAGGTTTCTAAGATTTATTTCTTTAACCTCTAGAATATTGCTAAAATTAGAACCATCCTTTCCAGGAGTGATGCAGAGAAACTAGTCCATGCATTTGTTACTTCAAGGCTGAACTACTGTAATTCCTTATTATCAGGAAGCCCACAAGATACAATTAAAAGCCTTCAGTTGATCAAAAATGCTGCAGCAAGAGTTCTGATGAATATTAAAAAGAGAGATCACATTTCTCCTGTTTTGGCTTATCTCCATTGGCTCCCTGTTAAATCCAGAATAGAGTTTAAGATCCTCCTCCTTACGTATAAAGCCCTTAATAATCAGCTCCATCCTACATCAGAGATCTGATTGTTCAATATGTTCCTAACAGAGAACTTTGTTCTCAGAATGCAGGTCTACTGGTAGTTCCTAGGATTTCTAAAAGTAGAATAGGAGGCAGATCTTTTAGTTTTCAGGCTCCTCTCCTGTGGAACCAGCTCCCAGTTTTAGTCCATGAGGCAGATACTCTGTCTGTTTTTAAGACTAGGCTTAAAACCTTCCTTTTTAATAAAGCTTATAGTTAGAATGGCTTAGGTTATCCTGAGTTATTTTTGTAGTTATGCTGCTATAGGCTTAGACTGTTGGAGGACAGACTGACCACTTTTCTTCTCTCTGCTACTTTTCTCTCCTACTACTCTCCGGATATATTTTTTCTGCTGTTATTGTGATTGTTAACCCAGTTTTCTCTCCCCATAGAAGCTCCAAATGGTCTGGTATCCTGCTCAGTTATAACGCCCCGTGATGGATGGGGAACATCGGTCCAGATGATGCTCAAAGTGACCTAGCATCCTCCATGCTGTCTCTGCTCTGTCTTCTCAGACCCCCAGACGGTCGTGGCAGATGACCGCTTGTACTGGGCCAGGTTCTGCCGTAGGTTTCTTTCTGTTAAAGGGGAGTTTTTCCTCTCCACTGTCGCTGCATGCTTGCTCAGTATGAGGGATTGCGGAGGAACTGCTGTGGTTCAGGTCTGCATGATCCGGGCAAAACCTCACATTGATGACTAATCGCAATCTGCTGGGATTCCTTACATAGAAAACTTTTAACTGATTGTAAAGTCTGGATAATTGTATTGAAATCACTTTTGTTGTAAAGTGCCTTGAGATTACGTTTGTTTTGAATTGGCGCTATATAAATAAAAGTGAGTTGAATAGAATTATAATCTTCCTGGGTTCCATTAATAAAATGTCGTAATCATGTACAGTATCACAGTAACAATCAGGCTACATTTAAAAAAAAAGTTTTTTTAAAAGACATATTTTCAAGATAAAAGATTTTCTACTGCAACTTCTCATTTAACAGAAACGTTAGTAGAACATGGACATCTTAGGCCGTTTTCACATGTGTGGCCGTACCAGAAAACGGCCAGAGAAAATGCTAATTTTTTCTGTTCACATGGCACGGATCTCTGACCGTATTGCGATCCAGTCTTTTACTACAAATAAACAGCAGGTGGCGGTATACAAATAAGTCTTAGTTCTCCAACAAACAAGGGAGTGAGAAGTACCGACGTCATAAAACGAGCGACAGCCTAGAATGTAAACAAACTGGTCTACTGGTCAGCTGCTACCTGAAGCCATCTACAGGGTGAGTGTTGTAGTAAACCCGCCGTTTTGTAACCTGCTGTGTTGCTGTGGGATGCTTGAATCGCGTTGTTTTGGTATTTGTATGGTCGCGAGGTGATTCTGTAATTTCGGCCGGCGGTGTCGTCATTTCCGCATGGAGCGCGTCTATTGTCTTGAGTACGGCCAGAGTACGGGTTGTGTTCACATGATACGTGGCCGCTCGTACCTGGACTCGGATACTACCTCCAAGGCAGGTCTCTCTGGCCGTATCCTGGCACGGTACAGTCTGTGTTCACATGGTACGAAATAAGTGGATTTTGACCAAATACCGTACCCGAGTACGGACTCCCGTACCATGTGAAAGCGCCCTTAGAGACTCCGTTCTGGACGCGCTGCAGCTTTAATAAGTCTGTATATGTTGTGTCAATGGGGCAAAGAGGGGAGAGCGGCGCATGTACAACGCACGCATTAAATTTATTACCGAAAAAAAAGAAATATTCTACCCTAATTAACTGTGTAACAACCATAGAACTGATATGTATGTTGTTTTCCACATTATTTAGCCAAAGATTCTTTATGAATCCATGTGCATATTCCTCATCTCTCTAGCCATGGCGCAAGTCACAGCAGCGGCGTCAAAGTCCTCTTTTGAATACTGCTCCTCGCGCCTGTTATGAATCGCACCTGCAAATAAAGGACAACACACTGTCGCAAATTTATAGCACCGCACGCAGTTTTTATAGGAATCTTGATAAATCAAGTCCTTTGTTTTCTAATTCAATCTTCTCTCTGTTAAACTTGTTCTAAGTTATTATATCTTTACTGCTTAGAATTTAATATGTAATTATTTTGTTTGTTTGAATCTTTTTTTATTTTACTCTTTAAAATACCAGAATTTTTCCCACAACTTAATAATTTGACATAATTTTGAGAATATTACATCAGATGTTAGTACTCAAATATATTGTTTGGGATTACAACTTTCTACTTTAACTTGAGTAAAAATACAGTGGGGCAAAAAAGTATTTTGTCAGCCACCGATTGTGCAAGTTCTCCCACTTAAAATGATGACAGAGGTCAGTAATTTTCATCATAGGTACACTTCAACTGTGAGAGACAGAATGTGAAAAAAAAATCCGGGAATTCACATTGTAGGATTTTTTAAAGAATTTATTTGTAAATTATGGTGGAAAATAAGTATTTGGTCACTAACAAAAATTCACCTCAATACTTTGTAATATAACCTTTGTTGGCAATAACAGAGGTCAAACGATTACAATAGGTCTTTACTAGGTTTGCACACACAGTAGCTGGTATTTTGGCCCATTCCTCCATGCAGATCTTCTCGAGAGCAGTGATGTTTTTGGGCTGTCGCCGAGCAACACGGACTTTCATCTCCCTCCACAGATTTTCTATGGGGTTGATGTCTGGAGACCGGCTAGGCCACTCCAGGACTTTCAAATGCTTCTTACAGAGCCACTCCTTCGTTGCCCGGGCGATGTGTTTGGGATCATTGTCATGTGGGAAGACCCAGCCACGTTTCATCTTCAAAGCTCTCACTGATGGAAGGTTTTGGCTCAAAATCTCACCATACATGGCCCCATCCATTCTTTCCTTAACACGGATCAGTCGTCCTGTCCCCTTAGCAGAAAAACAGCCCCAAAGCATGATGTTTCCACCCCCATGCTTCACAGTAGGTATGGTGTTCTTGGGATGCAACTCAGTATTCTTCTTCCTCCAGATACGACGAGTTGAGTTTATACCAAAAAGTTCTACTTTGGTTTCATCTGACCACATGACATTCTCCCAATCCTCTGCTGTATCATCCATGTGCTCCCTGGCAAACTTCAGACGGACCTGGACATGCACTGGCTTAAGCAGGGGGACACGTCTGGCACTGCAGGATTTGATTCCCTGTCGTTGTAGTGTGTTACTGATGGTAACCTTTGTTACTTTGGTCCCAGCTCTCTGCAGGTCATTCACCAGGTCCCCCCGTGTGGTTCTGGGATTTTTGCTCACCGTTCTCATGATCAAGCTGCTTGCCTATTGTAGATTCACTCTTCCCAGTCAGGTGCAGGTCTACAATTATTTTCCTGGTGTCCTTCGAAAGCTCTTTGGTCTTGGCCATAGTGGAGTTTGGAGTCTGACTGTTTGAGGCTGTGGACAGGTGTCTTTTATACAGATAACGAGTTCAAACAGGCACCATTAATACAGGTAACGAGTGGAGGACAGAAGAGCTTCTTAAAGAAGAAGTTACAGGTCTGTGAGAGCCAGAGATCTTCCTTGTTTGAAGTGACCAAATACTTATTTTCCACCATAATTTACAAATAAATTATTTAAAAAATCCTACAAGGTAAATTCCTTTATTTTTTTTTCACATTCTGTCTCTCACAGTTGAAGTGTACCTATGATGAAAATTACTGACCTCTATCATTATTTTAAGTGGGAGAACTTGCACAATCGGTGGCTGACTAAATACTTTTTTGCCCCACTGTATATCGACGTAGCGCTACTTTTAATTGAGGACGATTTTATCCACCTATGGCATCAATAAAATCTGTGGACTTTAACCCAGTTTTGAGTCAGTAATGGATTAAAAAAAAAAGATTTTTTCACCCAGGTTTCTGAAGACAGGTGATGAATGTTCTTTTCACCTTGTCCTGGATCCCTTCGTGCAGCGATCACGCTCACATACCCTGACATCAACGTGGGTTTCGTTGATAGCAGCAGGTTCTTTCTTTCCTTCTTTATTTAGGTTGCAGAGTATGAAGCATAAATACGCTGTGAGGATGTTTTCATCAGCGATGACAGGAGCTCAGGAGGATTATATAAGAAAGGACCTCTGGGCGAAAAGATGTAAAAGACTCTTAATCACCACATCGGCTTAAAAACATCAAAACTGGAAGTTGAAGCTATTTCTGGAAAACTGAACCCGACAAGGATGATAATTCTAGACACTTAAAGGTTAAAATTGTGATAATAAGAACTTGGAATCACATTAATTCACAAAACTGGGTGAAGTGCTGAATATAAATGCAGCCAATCATCAATCAGCTCCACAAACAAAGTAGCGCGATAGGAGGGAAATTATTTTCAGATTTCATCCATCAGATAAATCTTTGACTGTAAAATCTAATTTCTGAGGGAACTTAGTTTCATTTTCATGTCTTTGTGATTTCAGACGCATAGAGGGGAGCAGAGAGAGGAGAGAATGACAGGAAGGAGGTTTCTTCAGCAGCAGGAGAAAATAAAATCTCAGGGTTTCCTCCGTTTTTCACCCTGTCCCGAACTAAAGGGTTAAAACACTTTCTGCACCTTCGACTTTATTTCTGAACAAAGTCAGCTGGAGCTCAGACGTCCTGATTGGATGCTGATTTCATCCAAGCTCAGAGGTTTAAAACTCTCCCAACTCAAAGAAGCTAGAAGATGGATCTGTCCACGTTCCTGTGAAACCGAAAAGCAGGATGAGAGGAAAACCGAACGTTGGACGACTGAACACTGTGCTGGTTAAGAAGTTCGTATCCTGTTAACGCTGAAATTGAAATGAAAACTTAAAATGGAAGCAACAGAACATAAACTAAATGGAACCTTTAGCCAAGTTCTCACACTTAAAAAGATTAGAGGTCTACAATCTTCATCATAGGTATACCTCAACTATGAGAGACAAAATGGGAAAAAAGTCCCAAAAAATTACATGATCTGATTTTTAACTAATTTATTTGCAAATTATAGTGGAAAATAAGTATTCGTCACCTACAGACAAGCCAGATTTCTGTAACTTCTTCTGTTAGAGGCTCCTCTGTCCTCCACTCTTTACCTGTATTAATGACCAACGCATCCTTACTCCCAAATCGTCACATATGGACGCATGGTCAGGAGTCTGATCTTGCGTCCATATGTGATGAGTTGGGAGTGAGGATGCGTTGTAATGACACCTGGTTGAACTGGTTACCAGTATAAAGACACCTGTCCACAACCTTAAAATCCCACTCCAAACTTCACTATAGACCAGAGAGCTGTTAAAGGACACCAGGAACCAGATTGTAGAGCTGCACCAGGCTGGGAAGACTGAATCTGCAATAAGCAGCTTGGTGTGAAGAAAGCAATGATTAGAAAATGGAAGACGTCCAAGACCGATGATAATCTCCCTCCATCTGGGGCTCCACCAAGATCTCACCCTGTGAACGGTGAGCAACAATCCCAGAACCACACGGGGGGACCTAGTGAATGACCTGCAGAGAGCTGGGACCAAAGTAACAAAGGCTACCATCAGTAACAGCGCCAGACGTGTCCCCCTGCTTAAGCCAGGACATGTCCAGTCGTGTCTTTCAGCATGACAATGATCCCAAACACATCGCCATGGTAATGAAGGAAGAGGGGCTTCCTAAGAAGCATTTCAAGGTCCCTGATTGGCCGAGCCAGTCTACAGATCTCAAAAATCTTTGGAGGGAGTTGAAAATCCGTGTTGCGCAGCGACAGCCCGAAAACATCACTGATCTAAATGAGATCTGCATGGAGGAATGGGCCAAAATCCCAGCAACAGTGTGTTAAAACCTGATGAAGATTTACAGGTAACTTTTGACCTCTGTCATTGCCAATAAAAAGTATAAAATAAAGTATTGAGATTAACGTTTTTTATTGATCAAATACTTATCTTCTACTATAATTTGCAAATTAATTCTTTAAAAATCAGACCATGTGATTTTCTGTATTTATTTCTTTTTCTTATTCCCTCTCTCGTAGTTGAGGTGTATCTATGATTAAAATTACAGGCCTCTCTCATCTTTTTAAGTTGGATAACCTGCGCAATTGGTGGCTAACTAAATACTTTTTTTGCCCCACTGTATCTGGCAATAGTAATTAGGTTAGTAGATACATAGTTTTACACACAATTTTTCCACCTCCAAAATAGTTTCTGAACTAGATATTTATTTTTGCTGATTTTACAGGGGGTTGGGGGTACGTGTTTGTCTTTGGTATGTGTGTCTGTGTTAGTGTTATTCACAGGGGTAGGAAGGAGGAGAATCTGTTTGCATTCTTCTCACAGGGATTTGATTGTGGACCAGTTGAAGGTCGCTATAGAGCCAAAATAATAATTGTTATGGGTAGCAGGAAGAGCAATTTCTCTCTCCCTTGAGTCTCTCGGCGGTCTACATACAAGTCCGATCCAACCAAATTGAGATTCGCCAGTTTCATTTAATATCCTGAACTAAAAGTTTCTCCAAGTTAAATGACACTCCGTGTGTGATTCCCGAAACACCGACCAGATCTCCTTTTACGGCCTTCTCCCTGCATCCTAGCCCGTCCTTTAGCTTTCCGATCTCTTCCAGAACTCCCCCCGTGTTTTGGTTGAACAAGGGGCCGCCAATTTCCAATCAGCAGGAACCCGATCACCATAAATCCACATATCTTCTGAATCTGCCGAAGAGAGACGAAGAGGCCGCCATTGTTTCCAAGCGTCGAACACTTGGCCACTCGCATAAGTCCCTGTCAGACAAGCGAGATCCCCCTTCTCAGAGGTTAAGCTTGGTTGGGCTTTAGAGAAGAATGCAAAGAAAAGCCCCAGATAGAATAGAAACAGAGATAAAAAAAGGAGTCCCGGAAGAAGATATGTATTTTGGAGCTTAAACGTTTATTTTGACTACTATATATAAAATTTAGCTTTGAAATTAAGTATGTGGCTCTAAATTAGATTTTTACTCTACAAACTAAATGTTTATTTAGGAAATAAATATTTAATTTTCAAAATAAATATGTAGTTTGTGAAATGGATATTTAGCCCTGAGTTAAAGCTTGCTATTAAAATATTTAGTTAGGATGCGGAAAGTTTATAAATATATCAACAAGATTAAAATATGACTTTTCATCAAAACAAACCCCAATTTATTTCTGTTATGACAGGGTAAATAATCTGAAATATTGCTATAAATGTTTACGTTTGTGACTTCACAAACAGGACCAATGTAAGTGCTGCAGACGCGTCAGTACAAAAAAAAAACAATTCAGCCGGCAGCAGCTTCATTGTTGGATCGAAAGTCACTCGCTTTACAGCGATATTTGCGCCGATATTTTCATAGAAAATGAACAAAAATCTAAAATAATTGGAAAGAAATAGCATTTTGTGACGACAGAATGCTTCAATGCTGATTTTTTTTTTTTTTTTTTACTCTGTTAACGTCATTTATCCCCAAACAGTTTCAGCTCTTCGCTCAGAATATATTAATTTTAAAGTTAAGGCATGAATGAAATACAACATAAAGGTTATTTGAAGCGTTACACCCTGACGATTTATTTCTCAGATGGAAATCACTTGTGCGACAGGGATTCACAGGGATGTTTCCAGATGTTTTTCATCGACTGCAGTCCTTCCTCATTCTGGAGCTTTCTGTTTCAGCTGTGATGGGAATCTATCCAGAAAGTTAAAGGTTCCTGCATCACAAGCTCATTAAATCATCTTATTTGTTGGTTTCAGGCTGTAAACCAGCAGCTGAATTTAATCTACAATGTTTGAATGGAATTAAAAACCCATTTTCTCTCCGCCACCCTCTTAATGTTAGAGTAAAATTAAAAAATCAATGGGATTTATGCTCACATTAAAAACTTGGGAGTCATCTGCAGACATTTGAGCTCCATCTTGGGAAAATGGCGACTTTTTTTCCTCCGTAGTGACTTTACAAGACGAGGAGGGAGAACCAGAGATGAACAGAAGAGAAATAACACAGAAGCTCTCGCTGAAATAACACCAGTCAATGATTTAGTTCACAAACTATCTGGTTTCCTAACTAAATATGTGACATTTATAAATTAATAGAAGAGACCCGGGATGATAGTAACAGGGTTCAAACTTTAACATGTGGTATCAGAGCGGGGAGAAAAAATATATATATCATGAAAATATTATTTGTATCAGTTTATATCGATATATAACATATTTTAAATGTTTAAAAAAACAGCAGTTTTGTCACTAATAAACATTCCATGCTACTTTTTTTTTATATATATATCTGAAGGTTATTTTTGATTGAAAGATGTATTTTCAAAAGCTGAACATGTTATCAGGCGTTGTACAACTGTTTTGGAAATCTTAAAGGAGGTTAAGGATTTAAAAATAAATTCTTCACAACATGTTCGATTTTTGATAGATCTCCGCCAAAGTGATGCACATTGGGAAATCCTCCAACACGCCGCCATTTTAAAATGAACTTAGTTATACATGACAAATATCTCCACCACATTTCACCAATGACTCACTACATCAATATTAGGTAGAACCCTGTTCATCCATAGAACCCGGGATAACCTCAGTATCTGACCAATTACTTACCTGCGTTTGAATGTAGACATTAGCGGCTTCTAATTGGCTCATAACCAACGTAGACATCCAATGGGATCACTGGCTACGCGCAGAAAGCAAATCATGTAAAGGAGTGCAATATAAAGCAAGTGTGATGCTGCGTTCACACCGCCCCAAACGGCAGCGCCGGTTGCGGCACGATTAAATGTAAAGTCTACGGTCCGTCAGGGTCTCTGCGGTGCGTCGTTTGCGTTGGCTACGTCGCCTTTACTTGCGTTTCATACGGCAACGTAGCAACGCAGAAGTTCAGCAAGCTGACATTTTGACGGACGCCAACGCAGTTAACGCAGTGCGGCAACCAATCAGAGCGTCTCACCGTAGTGATGTCACTGCACACATATCTTGTTTGAGGCGGCATAAGAAAAATTATTTTCAACAATCGAAGACAAGCTGATCGTGGCCGTCTGCAATCGCAGAGAACTTTATTGATCCGTCCTCGTCTTTGTATGGAGACAGGAATGTAGAGGAACTTGCTTGGATGAAGGTCACTGAAGAGATCGGGTTGTCGGGTAAGTTACCAAATCTTTTCTCAACGCAGTTATTGTCCGTGTCGTTATGGTTAAACTCCCCAAACTCAGAACGCATCTGAATGATGGGGCAAACCCACAAGCGGCGCGGATGTAGCGAAAGTCGACGTTGTCTAGCTTTATTTAGCAACTAAAGCCAAACCACTCTCATAGTGAGCCTAAGCCCCGCCCTTCTACTTCCGGTCCATAGGTCCCCAGATGCCAAAAAAACGACTAAGAGTCAATGGAGCGATTAAAGTTATTTTCTGATCCGGTATGAAATGCGTCGCGGATCGAACATATGATGTCCGTGAATTTTAAAAGCGAATTTTGATTCAGAGAAAACGCCTATTTTCAACCGGAGGTAAAAGTAACTTTAGGTTTTGTGTGAAGACGTTTAGCGCACTACAACTGTAGAAGAAGAAGGAGAGAGATGGTCGTAGCCTGCAGGACGAAGAAAGGAGCATTAAACACGGAGAAAACATCTAAAAATCTGACCGTGTGGAAAGTAGCAGCTATGTTGGGGGTAAAGCAGTCGGTGGAGTGAGAGCCAGCATGGAGGAGAAGCTCTACAAGCTCTAGGTGAGTGTTTAACATGCTATAGCTAGGGCTAGCTCACGTTAGCCAAATGGCGTCATATATGCGACTTCTGATTTGTAGGCATTTTAAATGCGAATCTTTACAATAGAATAAATCCCAAATATCTGGACAAACACATTCTAAACGTACATCATTAGTTATCATTTAAATCAAAGTACAACATATGTGTGATTCAGGACGTGAGACGAAGCGGACCAGAAAATAACTTTAATCTCTCCACGACCTCCATTCTTTATTTATTTTTTTCGGTTTGGGGACCCGCAGGCCGACCGGAAGGGGAGGAGCCTTGGGCTCCCCATAGTTCAGAACGTATGGCAAGAGAAGAAGCCCCGCCCGTTCCCACGCGTTCTTTTTGCGTCAGACGCAAGCGTCGCATGCTTTTTAGGACATGCGTCCAACTTCGTCGGTCTGAACGATTCGCATAACAGCGGACTTAATGTGAGTTATCCATGTGAAAGTGGCAAAACTGAAAGTTTTATTCATTAAACTTAACATTCTGAACGGCAATATCAATTAATTCAGGTGGTAGCTAGTGATTGATGTTGAACACACTCACCGCAGTCAAAGAGGGATTAAATAATTTAAGATTATTTTTACACAGTTAATCAAGGGAGAGCGCGAACGCAGTCCCCCACTACCATAAATCATGCAGTCGAGATTCTCACATTTGGAGAATTCACAGAGGTCAGAGAGACTTAGTGTAATATCTAATCCTCACTCTGGATGAACCACCTACATGATCATGGACTCGTCCCTGCCGGGTGAGTATGGATGTCTAACGCCGCTCTGGAATACTTGTTTCCCACACATGGTGTTAACAAACTCATAATCACCACAACCACCTAAAAGTTTGCTATTCTACAATAATTCAAACATACTGTAGTATTTCGGTTTAAAAAATCAAGTCCATTATTTATTTTCATTTTTAAACAAACAAACAATAGCTAATACCCACAATGCAATGCGGCCTAGTCTAGTTTAAGCTAACGTACGAAAAAATGGATGACTTAAAACTGACTTAAAAAATAAGGTAAAAACGTTTACATTGAATTAAGTAAATTATAATAAATCTTTTTATGTGACTAGCTTTATATCTTCACGTCATATGAGGGGAAAAAACTGCTAGCTCCGTTACATCATTTATGCGGCCTCTGATTTGTTGTCATTTAAATTTCTAATTTTTACAAGCAAATTAAATACAAATCACATGACAAAACACAGTTTAAATGCACATGGACACAAATGTTTTATGAAAATTATCCCCGACTGGGATGCACTCATACCGATGATGGTAACGAGTATCGGGGCCGATACCGTTCTAATGTCCAAAAAATTCACAGAAAAATGTTTTGTGTTTTGTTGTTGTAATTTTTAACAATTTTAACTTTTTTTTATCTAGGTGGCCTTCATTTGTTATAAAAAGCAGAGGAGAAAATAAAAACCTGTTTTACAATTCATTGCATTTCTTTTCTTTGGTAGAATTATCGACATCGGTACTCTGTAATAGCAAGTAATCAGATCCAAGTATCGGTATTGTACCGGTTTGAAAAAAGTGGTGTTGTTGTTGCATCCCTATCCCCAACATTTTTCTTTTACAACAGGCTAAATAAACCAGCTTATTAGTATTCATTGTTGACAGTGTGGCTTTATAAACAGCAGCGCCTACGGTTCTCTCCATGAACAGACTCGATGCTGCGCTCATGTTTTTCAGCGTGTCCGCCCCTGTGATCTGCGTGTCCACAGCTGTGGGTAATGTGAAAATAATGGCTGCATCTGGACTCAGGTGTGTTAGCCGTTTGACTGATGCAGCAGAATCTCCAGCTTCATGATTTCCTACTCATGCGCTTTCAGGGGAAACTAATCTCCACATTCTTCATGCTTTTCCCTGCAGATCTGAGAGCACAAACGGCCCATGTGGGATTAGACTTTCTGAAATGTCTCATTTCTTACTCTCTCGATTGTTTTATTTTTTTGTGTGTGTGTTTTCACGCATCGAAAAACCAGCAGTTTAATCCTGATCCTGAAAGCTATGGGTTGAAATTTCCTCCCCGACTCTGTGTGCAGCACCACATTGTACCGTTTCTGCTTAGTTGCAACTCTTCAAGAAGGAAAAAAAATAAATAATAATAATCTGACATAAAATCTGCCGTTGAAGCTAATGAGAGTGACTCTGATTGGCCACCTTTGTTCTTCCTTTCACTGGAGTGCAATTAGTTTGTCTGTGACAGTTCATCAGAGCGTCTGGTCCACAGAAGCCTTAATCAGACCCTGACTGACACAACGGCTCTGCTACTGAAGGGTGGAGGGATCCATGTCTACACTGATCAGGACACGAAAAACAGAGTTCAGGCTTGGAAAATCTCTCTGGAAAAAAAAAGAAGCTGCCTGGACGAATGTAAAGCAACGTCTGGGTGCAGATATGATGTAAAGAGCGGGAGTGCCACCGTGTGGCGACCAACAGAAATCAGCTTTATCTGTAGCAGAAATAGGCACATGTTGCACATCATTATAAAGCAGAGATTCTTGTGATTTCTAATTATGCATGCCCATCAAAGATACAAACACAGTAAACAGTTCTGTCAAACCACCTAGAAAGAAAGTGAAGGCACAACTCACTGTTCAAAGCCACTTATAAACAAAACAGAGCAACCTCGAACAAAAACATCCACAACGGTCCATTTAAAGGGGAAGTTTGTCTTCTTTTTAACCTTGGCCTTATTTTTTAGCATGCATTATGTTTATTTACTCACCCAGACAAGTTTGGAGCCAGTTGGAGTCCTTCGGGAGAAGTTTATATCCAGTTGCGATCAATGTATATCCATATAACGGGAGTTAATGGGGGAACCGAAGTGCAGCCTCTAAATAAGGCATTATCTGCCACAAAACTTCTTCATTTCAATTCAAAAATGAGAGAGCAGGGTGCATATTTGAACACACTGTAATGAAAAAGTATTTTAAATGAAGGGATGAGACAGATTCATTCAGATTTATGGAGGTTTAATTACAGACTTGTTTCGTCAAACAAGGAGTTGCAGATTCATACAGAATAGATGCGCACTGACCTTCCTTCCAACATGAGACTTTTATAGATTCAGTAATCCTAAACACTTATCAATATCATATCAGACACATTGCTTCAGAATGAGAGCATTATGGTGCGTTCAGACCGCAAGCTTTGTCAGCGTCAAGCAACGCTCACAAAGCGACTAGTTCGACGCACATACACAGAAGATACATTTTTAAGCTGAAGCTAGCAAAGCTCGTAGGCGGGCCTTTCTCTGCTGGATGTTTTAAACACTAGCGGATCGTGGTTGGCCAGGCAGCGTCGACGTCGGGCAACGTCACTACAGTGGTTGGCTTTTTTTGGTTGGCGTCCTGCGTCAAGAGCGTTGAGATGGTCAAAAGTTCAACTAGCTGAACTTCCGCGTTGCTAGTGTTATGAGCTGACAGAGCCAACGCTCACAAAGCGCCGCAGAGACTCTGGCGCTCCTCCGACGGCTCAACCGTAGACTTAACATGTAATCTAATTGTTGCTGACGCTGACAAAGCCTGCGGTCTGAACGCGGCATTATACTTGTAGGCGTCGTGGATTTGATAGTGCCGACGCACTCTATGTACTGACAGGATGTCTTCAGATGTAAGACGAGGTTACTACGCCAACCCAGGATAAAGGAACTCAAATCAGTACATACAATCAAATGGTTACCATATCATGAAGAAATGTTCATGAAGAAATGTTCTTTAACAGTCCGAAGGATCACTTTTCCCATCTATCAGGAGAGAATTTGGTCATTTGTGTACTTCTGTTTGTAATCAGCTCAGGGTTAAATGCACGATGTGTTTAGAATAAGAGCAGAGGTAACTTGTCTGTGATGCTGGTGATGTTACCGCTGGCTGGGAACAAAGTGCAGCTCCTGCCTCACTCCGGTTTCTGCTGTTAAAGCATTGGATATGTTGGGCAGTACGTCGGGTTGCTTTCTGTTTTAGTTTGTGAGCTGGTGTTTGTTTGCTGCAGAGGTTTTGTCATCTCCTTCTGGTCGCAGACGTGCAGCAGCAGGATGGTGGTTAATGAGGTTGTCTGCCTCATCAATCAGAGCTGGGTTCGGCGCTTCGGCAGATCTACAGAATCTGTCAAATTATCCCCCCGAGACGTAGAAACACCCTGCAGCAGCTGCAACACATGTCCTCATACATGACGAAGAAGGTCTCACACGATCTCCTGCAGGAGGAGAAGTGAAGCAGGACGGCATGAAAAAGAAGAGAGAGGTGAGGTGCAGGAGGTGGTTTCACACAGTCATCTCTGGAGAACATGTTGCTCAACAGTCTCTGCGTGTCTGTCAATAAACAAACTGTGTTTTCCTCCCCGATTCTGACCTGCAGCCAAAAACAGATAAAACATTTGTTTTTTTTGTGTTTTATCCGTCGCTTTTTCTGCTCGAGTTGGATACATTTCTCATTCACATCGATAAGCTCATTCAGTTATGAAATTAATGCTCTGTCCGAATCAGTGAGCACATTTACAGCCAGCAAAGCAGCTGCAGATGTTACTGCAGATAAATTAGGGAAATTACTGAAGAGCAGTTCATGTTTAAGTCTGAGATTGGTAATCAGAACCAAGTCGTATTCAGTGTTGTATTTTCCTGCCTCGGCGGCCCGTACAGAGAAGCTGGTTGCTTCCATTTATCAGCTCAAATTTCATCTACAAACTGGGACCACCAGGCAGCAACCAACCGGACTTTAGAGTATAAAGGAGCCATTTGTAAAGGTACATTGTTTAAAATTACCTGGGTTAGCCTGTCATAACAGAAAAAAAAGTGGGGGTTCATTTTTCAAAGTCATATTTGCATCCATTTATACATTTTACATTTTCTAGCCAAATATTAATCTAGCAAATTAAATATTTAGTTACCAATTAGTATTTACTTTGTATAATACATATTAAATGTTAGCTTGCTTATGATTTAGATATTTAGATAATATCTAGATTTGTTGCTTTCTATGCTAATTATTTGGTTTAAACAATCAAATATTTAAAAAGCCTGTATTTGTGTAGCACTTTACTTAGTTACTTAGTTTGTCTACAAATTAAATAATTAGCTTTTTATTAAGTATTTTGGTTATTAATTGATAAGTTATTTAGTTTATGAAGTAATTATTTAGGTAGCAAATAAAATATTTGGTGTACTATATATATATATATATATACAATAACATTGGAACTTTTGTTGCAACTTTTCACAAACGCTGCCGTAACATCAGCTTTTTAGGTCACAATCCTGGAGGGACAGCATAATGGTATTTATCCATGTGTAATAAATAGAGTACATCTGCTTTCAAAGCAAACTATTTGGACAAAATTTAAGAAGCAAAACTCTGAGGACCTACATGTTCATTAAGAAACACATTATACTTAAGACAACAAACACTTGTTTATACAGTACAGACCAAAAGTTTGGACACACCTCATTCAATGAGTTTTCTTTCTTTTCATGACTATATTGTAGATTCTCAATTAAGGGCATCAAAACTATGAATGAAAACATGATGTATGCAATTACGGTATGTACTTAAACAAAAATGTATGTTATATTTTAGATTCCTCAAAGTAGCCACCCTTTGCTCTGATTACTGCTTTGCATTCTCTTGGTTTTCCAACAGTCTTGAAGGAGTTCCCAGAGATGCTTAGTACTTGTTGGTCCTTTTGGCTTCACTCTGCGGTTCAGCTCACCCCAAAATCATCTCCCTTGGGTTCAGGCCCACTGACTTTGGAGGCCAGGTTATTTCACACTTTTATGTAAAAGTGCTACATAATTCCATGTGTTCATTCATAGTTTTGATGCCTTCAGTGAGAATCTACAATGTAAATAGTCATGAAAATAAAGAAAATGCACTGAATGAGAAGTTGTGTCCAAACTTTTGGTCTTTACTGTATATCTATTATTAAATACCGATCTGCAACACGCAGGTATGTTGTCCTACATGTTTCATCAATGACACTCCAACGTCCGCTAGTTTATGTAAACCGCATACTTTATATACAGAGCCGTGAGATTCTTGCAGAAAATTAGAGGAAGAAAGAGAACTTAGAATGGAATGAAAGCGAGAGGGAGTTTGTTCATGTTTCTTTACTTGTTCCTCAATATACATAAAAACACACATTTGTGCTTCTTTAGAAGCTATGAGAACACAGAGAGCTTTATGACACTTTGAACATGTAAGAATGTTGTCATTTCAGCTCATTTAGCGATGAAAGAAAAGACAACAGGAGTGAAGCAAACTCTCTTTGTCCTTGATCCTGTGCCGCTGGGTCCATGTAGGAGCTTCCTCTGCTTCAACAGGTATCCTGCTTTGAAGCTCCGCCCACTTATTGTACCTAATGAACTAGAGAAAGGCTCAGTCACTGTGAGTTTCATAAACCCCGCATGTTTGCGACGCTTTCTGAGTTGATTCAATGCAATAGAAGATAAATTTGATGTTGATCTGAACCCGGAAGTTTGTATTCTGATTTTATGTCCGTTTTACAGCCTCCATCACTCATCTTTACTGCAGCTGTCAGAGAATCAGCGCAGCATCATTTCTGGGACAGTTATTTCCCATTAAGGGTTTGTTTTTCACTGGGTTTGCATATTAATCTGAGAGCTCTTTATAGATTTCCTTTAAAAAAATAATCTTGACAGTTTTTTTATTTACATTATGCTGCATTTAAAGCAAACAATCTCTGTTGCATTTCAGAAAAGAAAGGATTGTTGAAGGATCTGTGTTTAGTTGTGAGGAAAGAGACATTATAATACTTTCTCATTATGTTGACATCAGCTAACCTCTGCTGCGAGGCGCATGCAAGCATAATGTTGCTGTTTTGGTATAAATACTCGGAGGCTCCTGTCTATTATCATCTAATCACCTGGAAAATGGCAGATGGAGCTTCTTTCGTTCTCAGAATACATTCAGAAATTAAAATTTGATCCTTGTTCTGGAATGCATGAGGATTACATCCAATGTTTGTGAATTCTGTAATTCTTGAAAACTGCTCATATTCCTCAGGTTTTAGATCCTGACGGCTGGAGCGTCCTAACTGATGGAGCAGTTTGTTTAACTCACCTGTGATTTGTTGGGATCAGTTGAAGGTTTTATTCTTGGAGATCATGGCTTGAAAATAAAGACATTCCAACTGAGGAGAGAGAGCATCGGTGTTCTTGCACGGTCATAACTACTGCAAACTTTCCTGATACGATCAGTCCGGATCAGTGCAACGTCCGTTGCTTCAGGTCCCGTTGCTCCTTTTTAGGATCAGAAACTATTTTAGGTTATTGTTTTATAACCTTGTATAAGATTGACAGTTACGGAAAAAGTTTAAGGTGCAGTTTTAATGTCTGATCAACTTTCTGTTTTGTAGGGTTTTATTTGGGGGTTTTTAGCCTCTCTGAAATTTTCTCCTCCCAGAGGGAGCTGCATTGTGTCTTCATAGATTTAGGGAAAGTGTATGACAGGGTGTCAAGAGAAGAGCTGTGGTTTTGCAAGAGGCAGTCTGGAGTGACAGAGAAGTATGTTAGAGTGGTGCAGGAAATGTATGAGAGCTGTAAGACAGCAGTGAGGTGTGCTGTAGGGATGATAGAGGAGTTCAAGGTGGAGGTGGGACTGCATCAAGGATCGACAGGTAGAAGGATGCTGAGGATGGAGCCACCAGGCAGGAAGCAGAGAGGAAGACCAAAAATCAGACTTATGGATGTCGTGAAGGAAGACATTAAGTTAGTTTAAGTGAGAGCCGAGGATGCAGAGGATAGGATTTAATGGAAACAGATGATTCGCTGTGGCGATCCCTGACGGGAAAAGCCAAAAGACAAAGAAGAATTTTGTTTTCCAAAGCCTAGTTTATACTTCTCGGTCTCCATCGAAACGGCTAGACAAAGCAGCAATACCCGTCAATGCAAGGGCTCTCCGTGACGGACAGAGTCGAGCCCGGTGTTACATCGACACCATCACCACGTCAGTAGCACTTTCTGTATAAAAAATTTAGCTAGTTTTACCAAATGGGGGGAGGAATAGTCCAATTGATGTTTGGATCATTCACTTTCACCTCCTTCTCATGTCTTGCATCCAATTGAGAGATGATCAGACCACAGGATGAATGAATCAAATGCTCCCTCTACCAGCGTAAAGACATGGCAAACTATTACATGAAGATGTTCTCCACCAAAGTAACACCTAGCTCCTCTGAACAAACAAAAAACATGTCAAATGGTCAATGCAAAAGTGATAGAAATGAGTAATGAGCCTGTGTTCATCCTGTTGCATCTGCACTGCTTTATAAATGATTTCAGAATCAGACATTATTTGTCTTTGTAAGCGGTGGTAAGCTACATAACGAAAGTCGGTTTCAGTACAACCAGATCGACAATAAAAAATGTGGCCAAATTCCAGACAACAAATTGTTTTGGGCACAGGCAAGATCTCTTTTTCTCTGTCGAGTCGCTGTAAGTGTCTCCATACCCCTAAACAGACAAATTAGGGTCAGTTTCCTCCAAATCGGGCTTAAGGTGTCTTCAAGTTGGTTTCGATTCCACGTATAAGTTCAGAGTTTGGAGCCAACCTGCGGCTTAGATAGCTTAGAGCTATTTTTGTATTTTGTTTAATTTAGGCTTAAGTCATAGTTTATTTTATTTCCTTTCTTGCTAAAGTTCATTTGCTTTATTTTGTATTTATGCTTATTGTTTGTTTATCATTTCTGCTATTTTAGGTTAATTAGGTTATTGTTTGTTGGTCACATGGTTATGATTATTTACATAAATAGGTCAAGGAGGGTGGAGGTGCGGGCTCTCAGGGGACATGGTCTTTTACCAGTGATAGAGAGGATGCAAAAGGTCTGTGCACTTGCTTACTGAGTAAATAAACCACCATCAAATGCATTCCTTTGGCTTGGACAGTGCTTGATTTGAAGTCTCTACAACTGTGGAAAGCCTAACCATTGACGTACCCACAGTGGCCATTTGAAAGGTTTGATTATTCGTTTGTTTAAGTTTTATGGACAAATAGCCACTACAAGTAACATGTAACTTAATATTAAAAAGAAACAGGATTTGATTATTCTTGATTTTACCAACTTCTCCTCAGCCAAATTAAATGGGTCAGTTTCATCTGTGAAGTCAAACCTTTCTCTTGGATTTAAAGAAAACACAGCATCAAACAAACCCACCAAGTGAAAACAGCACAAAAAAGTATTATTATAACAGTACTTCACAGGCTCCAGAGTCCTGGTTCTGTATTACAGTGGACCCCAAATATTTGCATGTGTTACGGACTACAGCCACCAGTGAATAGGTAAAGTCTGCAGCTAAAATCTTGATAAGGTGTTTGCTTGTAAACGCTTTCAATTCAGATTCTGAGCAAACGAGCGAGTAGAAGGCATGAAATCGGACGTACTGCTCCACCATTTTGCCAGATGTTTACATTACGTAAGGTCGCCTGTGGTCCCTTTAAACAATTTATCAACTTAAATGTTTAATCAGTTGTCAAAAAACAATTAAAGTAATGAGTAACATCGCTACATTTTTATATGCAGAAATTGCGGTGGTGTCATTGGAACGGTGGCATCAGACCTTAAAGTCAATGCTACGCAAGTACTGCTTTGAAACCGAAAATAGTTGGAATGAGGGGGGTCCCATTTGTGCTGTTTGCTGCACGTTAAGCTGTTCAGGAGTCACTTGGCTTTATGCTGCGTTCACACCACCCAGTTTGTCTGCGTCCGGCAACGGACTCAACGGATGAAGTTTGACGTATGTACCTTTTGGCCTCCATAGCCTGTTTCTGAGGAAAAAACAACGCATGGCTTCCTCTGTTGCCGCACGTTCTGAACTATGGCGGATCGTACCGAGAGAGTGGCTTGGCTTTATTTGCTAGATAAAGCTAGATGTCATCAACATCGGGTGCATTAGCGTTCTTTCTTCAGATGTGTTCTGAGTTTGGGGAGTTTAACCATTTGCTTCAGTAGCTGCTTATGGATGAAGTTCGCTTTCAGCACTACTTCCATCTGTGCCACGCCTAATTTTACGACTTCCTGGGCCGCATCGGAGCTCAAATCACTAACTACAGCTTCTCTGTTCCTCCTTAGGAGCTCCTGTCCATCTGTCTTCGGTAAGTGTTATTTCTGATTTTTGAAATCTGCGTTTGTTGGAAGTGTTTTCACTGGACCCGCGCTTCATTCAAGATACGCGTATAGTAACATCACTACAGTGAGACGCTCTGATTGGTTGCCGCACTGCATTAACTGCGTTGGGTCCATCAAAAGTTCAGCTTGCTGAACTTCTGCGTTGCTTGCGTTTCTGTATGAAACGCAAGTGAAGTTGACGGACCCAACGTCCACAACGCACCGCAGAGCACTTGACGGACCTCTGACGTACTCTACCATCGACTTTACATGTAATCTTGCCGCTACTGACGTTGCCGTTTGGGGCGGTGTGAACGCAGCATTAGTCCAGCTGAACTGGTATTTGGCCACACACCGCTTGGACCACTTAGAGCTTTGAAAGAAAAATTATTGATTCAAACAGAAAATTCAAAGAAAAGTGTGGCAAAGTATGTGCAGAGCTTTCGTGAGTGTTTATGTCAAGAAAACCCTCTTGCTAAAAAGCATTTAGCGGTTTCAAAGCAGAATATGAAACCAAGTATAATAAGTCCTCTGTCAAGAGAGATTTTGAAAAGGGAGATCAGGTCATTGCATTACTACCTGTCCAGGGTTCAGCCTTGTCTGCCAAGTACGATGGACCATTTGAGATCTGTGAAAAAATAGGGGAGAACAATTATGCCATCCGTACCCCTAACCGGAGACGCAAGACTCTGCCATGTAAGAACGCTTAAGTTATACCATCCAGATTAAGCTCCATGAAAAAAGAAAATCTGCCATTGACTTGCAGTTACTGTCTACCAAAAAATCTAAGAAAACCCTGTCCCTGGTTATATCTCAGCATAAGCCCATAAACAGAGGTTTGTCTTTGTCCCTAGTGAAATGTTTTCATATTTCTTGGAGCTTCCAGAAGTGTTTCATGTAGCATATCTTTGCAAGCCATTATTCATAGTATTTAATGACGATGTTGACAACCATTAATGACCCCTGGAAGAGAATATCCTTGTCGATTGACCATAATATGAGAATAACAAACAGAACCAGGGAGGTTTCCACCTACTTTCAGGTCAGATTGTCTGTTCTGACGGAATCTTGTCTCATCTTCAGTCTCAGCTATTCCAGTCAGAGCGAGAGGTTCCTATTTTCTTTCAGTCGGGTATTGGTGGAGGCCGATGACATTGCTGTCGCAGACTCATCTGAATAAATGATTCATGACTTTGAGGTGAGAAGCTGCAGAGGCATTGCTCATCGCTCACCAGGCTGAGCGATGAGATGTTAGGAAGATCAAATCAAACTCTGAACGAGGAGGGCAAGAGGAGAAGGATGGGTGGAGGTGGACTGACTGCAGGACTTAATGAGTGAAAACCAATTTAGTTTCAGTCGGAGAACGAGTCGTGTTCTCGAAACGTCTTTCTGTCAAAAGGAAATAACACTGTCATCTAAATCGCTGAGATGTTGTTCATTCTGAGGGAAAATGCCCATCAAGAGCGACCGAACTAAACAGGACAGGTTCAGAATAAAAATGTCAGAAAATCGAAATCCTTCTGTCTGAGCTACAATCAGATCCATAGCACAAAACATGTTTCTTGACTTAAACCAAAGGAACCTAACTAAAGCTATGGTGCAAAACATGTGTGCTTGAGTTGCAACAAGAGTTGCAACTGCAGCAAATCAAACCGACACCTGGTAAGAAAAAGGCACAAACCAAAAACCACAGAGCTTCCTGCAGAGGCTTAGAGCGTGCCAACCAGACATGAGCTGGGTGAGCAGCAAATTTTACAGGAAAAAGCAGCTTGATTCTTTTTTTTTTCTAGACCTTAAATATCAAACAGAAGGACGTCAGTATGAAGCCAGTCAGAGATTCGACTGTGTCTGTCTGAAAGCTTAATTTGCTATGCGATCAAGAGAGAGAAACAAGCTTTGTCATGTTCTGTGAAGCTGATGGTTCCCGTACCTGTGCGCTTGTTGGAAAATTAAATACATGCCCAAAGGGGCTGGAGACTAAGGAGGTGTCGATTTATCAATCAGCAGAACCATCTACACGGCTGCTTGCACAACTGACCCAATGTCCCAGTCCATGGTTCAGCAACTAACCCCTTTCCCTTCCCACCGAGCTATAGACATCTATTAAACGTGTCCTTTAAATTGAAACTGAAATTAGCCCGTCTATAATCGGTCTATATTTTAGCCCGGATCTAGACGACACAATTTAATACATTAATTAAGAAATATCTTCTTCTCTGATTTGGGGCTTTCATTGCATTGTGGGATAGCGTAGCGTCCATCGGCTGTTTACTGTGGCGGTAGTACAGTTCCAGGAACTTTATGCGTACTACTCCGATCCATACTGGAGATTCAGATCTACTACATCGCTCGCCTACTCCTTTTCGCCTGCTACGTAGAAAGCGTAGTAGAGGCATTCGGATGCAGTCAGCCTTTTGTGCACATAGTCTATTAAGATCGACTGACACACTGCCCTCTGGTGGGCAGAACGTATAGAACTTAAGTTTGAATCAAATATCTGTCTTACTGAAGACATTTAATGGTCAAAATATAATTAATAAATATTCAAATATATTCCAATTTTAATATTAATAAAAAAACGAACTTCGGAGATGATTTTTGGGCAAAAGTCAAAGCCCTAGCCACTGCCTGAGGGGAGTGATGAAAGGTATGCAGACTCTGTGTGCTTCACTGAAAAACGATTGCACTAAGTGTTCAAATAGATTTAGATTTATCATTGTCGTAAAATATTTTGTGGTGCAAAACATTTCTTCACAAGCACCAAACACTATCTGAACAAAACTGGACTGAGACTCCTGACCTCGAACATGTTCTGCTATCTCAATGAAAGAGCTCTGAATATTCCAAAACATGTGCCAAGGGCAGCTTTTTTTACTTTCCATGCTTTTATCGTATGTTTGGTTTAATACTGTACCACAGAATCACGTAAAGCATCTTGAATTGCCATGTACTTGAAGGTGTGCTATAAAAATAAAAATGCCTTGTCTCTCAGCTCAGTCTCAGAGTCTGTCGCCCGTTAATGATTGGAGAAGGAAAATCAACCATGAAGGAAACCAGTCGATGATAGCGGGCTGTAGCTAGCAGTGAGGCCTCCGCGGTGTGGGGCTGCAGCATTTACTGTAGCTTGGTTGTCCTCTCTGACTTGTTTCACATCTATGCTTCTTCTCTCACAGAACAGTCCTTTTACAAGGGCAGCTCAGAGTCCTGGCCAGCAGTATTCATTTACTTTCATCCTAAAATGCATTTATATGGCCATGATTTTGAACAAATATGGCGGATTTCCACCTGAACAAATGCAGAATGTCTTTGTCCGGAGGTTAGAGAGCAGTGAGACCTTTCCACAGCTTAACTTAAAAAGTTAAAGGGATAAACCTCACGATCAGATAGCCAAATCACCTTAACTGACTCAGTCTAAGCAGTTGTGTATTTCTAATGGAGGGCAATCATGAGCTGACAGGCACACATGGCTGTTAAAAAAAGCTACCTCTAAATAAACACAACCAGGGTTAGCTGGTGACAAAGATCTCTTTCTTTTACCTATTGTCAATTTCTCCATATGTTTTCAGTTAGAATGGAACTCACTTTGTCTCAAAAGGAAACAGTTGTGATTTGGTTAAGCTCCGCCCGCACCTTAAAAATCAAAGACACAGTTGAGGAAATTGTTAGTTTTTCATCGGATTCAGAGAGACAAGACACACCGAAAGGTAGGAATTTCCTTCATCAGTACAACAAACATGGAGAAATCAAAGAGAAGAGGTTCTGAAACAGAAACTAATTCTGACTGAAGAAACTCAAACCCCTAAACTGAGTTTAACATTTTGCAAATCAGAATGTGATTTCCTGCTTTAACGGTTTGCCTGCTATTGTTTTCAGCTTCACTCAGAGACTAAATGGCTGCCATATCAGAGGAGGATCTCTGCTGTCCGGTCTGTCAGGACGTTTTTAAGGATCCGGTTGTTCTGTCATGCAGCCACAGCTTCTGTAAGGAGTGTCTGAAGAGATGTTGGAGAGAGAAACCAATCAAAGAGTGTCCAGTTTGTAGGACAATGTCATTCACCAAAGACCTAGCCTGTAATCTGGTTCTGAAGAACCTCTGTGAGACGTTCTTACTGCAGAGAGACCAGAGAGCTTCAGAGGATCTCTGCAGTCTGCACTCTGAGAAACTCAAACTTTTCTGTCTGGACCATCAAGAACCGATCTGCTCCATCTGTAGAGATTCAGATAAACACACCAACCACAGATTCAGACCCATCGATGAAGCTGCTCAGCAACTCTCAACAAACCTTCAGGAAACTCTGCCGTCTTTGAAGAAGAAGCTGGAGCTCAGGAAGAAAGTTCTAGAGGAGTTTGATCAGACAGCAGAACACATGAAGGTCCAGGCCCGACACACAGAGAGGCAGATTAAGGAGCAGTTTAAGAAGCTTCATCGGTTTCTAGCAGAGGAAGAGGAGGCCAGGCTGGCTGCACTGAGGGAGGAAGAGGAGAAGAAGAGTGGGATGATGAAGGAGAAGATGGAGGCTCTGAGCAGAGAGATAGCAGCTCTTTCAGACACAGTCAGAGCCACAGAGGAGGAGCTGAGAGCTGAAGACGTCTCATTCCTGCACAACTACAAGGCTGCAGTGGAAAGAGTCCAGCGCTGCCCCCTGCTGGAGGATCCACAGCTGCCCTCAGGAGCTCTGATAGACCAGGCCAAACATCTGGGCAACCTGGCCTTCAACATCTGGAGCAACATGAACAACATGGTGTCCTACACTCCCCTCATCCTCGACCCAAACACTGCTCACCCTAAACTCCATCTGTCTGAAGATCTGACCAGAGTGAGAGGAGGAGACAAGCAGCAGCTTCCTGATAATCCAAAGCGATTTGATAAAAAATGTTCTGTCGTGAGTTCTGAGGGCTTTAACTCGGGGAAACACAGCTGGGATGTTGATGTTGGAGACAGTGAAGGCTGGTCTCTTGGTGTGTTAGCAGAGTCTGTCCAAAGGAAGGGAGACGTGTGGTCTAGGTTATGGGTCATATGGTTTGTTCTAGGTAAATACTCAACATGGTCACCACCAGCTGTTCCCAGTGACCTCTCAGTCCAGAAGAACCTCCAGAGGATCAGAGTCCAACTAGACATGAGGAAAGGAAAGCTGTCGTTCACTAACCTGGATACTAACACACACATTCACAGCTTCAGACACACCTTCACCGAGAAAATGTTTCCATACTTCAACACTGATGGTGAAATAAACATTTTACCAATGAAAATCTCAGTAACCAAACAATAGTTTCTTCTTTAAGAAACAATCAAATCTACACTGAATAACACGGAATAAAAGCGGTCAATCAGTTTGATTCTCAGCAATTTTTCAAACAGGACAATGGAGAAAATCAGCCTGGTTGTTTTCTGTCTCAGCTGTGGCTCATAATCGGTGCTATCGCTACAAATTAGATACGAAATTAAATTAGTTTTGGTCTGATGGTAAATGAGTTTGGTAGATTCAAATTGGTTTTTTTTAAGTGTTTAAAAAAGAATCTGTTTTTCTACTTGGAACTTCAAGTTGTAACAAAATTAATGTGCTGGTTCTGTTGCCTGTGTTTTATTTAATAAATGTTCTTAATGCAAGTCTGAAGAAAATTCAGGGGACGGATAGATGCAGTGAAAACAATAGCCTTGATTTATTTTCGATTATAAATAAATAAATCAGGAAACCTACCCACTTCTGTCATTATACTCTGGATCTTTGCTGACGTGTCCATTTTTATAAACTTATAAACTAAAGTACTCCATCTCTGAGACAATTTGCGCGTGAGTAGATCTTTAACAGACAATTCTTTTAAGAATACGTTCAATTTTAAATTTCCTGAGTAACAAAAAAATCCAAATTGCAGCAATTTAGTCTTTACAGTATAGTCTCTTAATCTTTAAGTTTTTAAATTTGTGCCTTTAAGTGAATCTGCATGTTTATATTTACATTTAACCTGCATCGGTTATACCTAAGTTTTGCCAGAATGAGACAATGAAGGATATTTATATTTTTTTTATGTATTCTTCGTGTTACTTCCAAATTTGGTGTTTCATTAGATTAAACCTATTTAGATTTTGGACTCAATTTCTGTTGATGTTTTTATTAATGTTCTCAAAAATAGTAAAACTAAGACAATTGTGGACTTGTAAGCTATTTCACCAAACACATTTCTTAACAAGGATTCAATTTAGTTAAGGTTTTGTAGAACATGTATCAGTGTATTGTTCCTTCTTTGGTTTTTCCAACAACAATAAACTGTGTAGCTTCTTGGTTTTTCAGTTTTTGAAAGTCAAAAGTAAAAATGTAATATTTAACAAATACAAAAACCACAGTGGTGGATTTTTACATTAGCTTTCTTTTAACCTATAATGAAAAAAATCAGGGATTTGTTTCAATTTGTTGCAAAACCAGAGGTACAGGTTTTAGATCGGGAGCGCCCCCTGCTGTCAGAGAGGCGTATCTGACAGTCTTCATGACTGCTGAACTTTTTGGTACTTTTTTGTTATTTTTTGCCACTAGTAGCTCTTTGTACGTCTATTGTTACATCTTGTCTTGTGTGGGTATAAAAAACAGAATAACATAGTATGAAAGTCTGGCTGAAATATACAACAAAAGAAAAATATTTTGGAGTGAATTTCCACACAAAAAACCAGCTGAAATTCTGAGATCAAAGTGACATATTTTTTAGGAAAAAAATAGGATATTCTGTGATGTCAATAAGTAACAAAATTATGAGTAAAAACAGAGATTAATTGCAGACATTTTCCAGAAAAAAAATGTGAAAATTCTCTGTCACAAGTCAGAAATTACAAGTTAAATGACAGAAATTTTTTGATTAATCTAAGATCATCTCTACGGAAAAAGCTTTATTCTGTGATGTAGAAAAGTAGAACATTTGCAAGAAAAAATTAAGAAATTTGTATGATTAAAGGCATACATTTTCAATATCTAAACTAAGATATTTATGACTTTGTTAAGTCAGAAATTGTAAAAAAACAAAAAAAAGTCTTCATTCACAGACATTTCTCGCAATTTTTTTTCTACATCAGAGACTTACACTTTTTTCCTAGAAAATATCTGAAATTAATCTCTGAATTTCTGTTTTTTTTTTACTCATAATTTTACTACTTTTGTGACATATAATTTTATAGAAAATATGTACAATTAAAAATTTAAATTGTAATTTTACTACTTTTTTTACAAAGAATTTTAGTTTTTTGGGGGGTGGAAATTTACTTTTTCTTTTGTTTACACTGGCCTTAATACTCTGTTGTACATCACACCCATCAATTTAGTTCTGTCAGAAAAATTTAAACATTTAATGTATGTAGTGGAAGAAACCTGTTTGTATAAGAATGAGAGAGATTCCTATTAGCGTTTGGAGGTTTTAATACAATTCGGCTTGATGAAACAGGAGGACAGCATCACATCACAGAAAATGCAGGTTACTAACCTGTCTCAGTTTTACAAAAACAAGCTTAAATCGTTTCTAGTATCCTTGCGTCTATCTACTCTATTCATGAACACAACTCTCTGGGTGAAAATCAGAGACTTGTAGGTGCCTTTCTCCTCGATTAGGAAACTGTGAACTTTGTAGTATTTCAAGAATGTCCAATCAAAGAGCCATCTCCATGGTAACGCAGGATGTGGATCCTCACTATCAAAACAGTCTGACCACGACTTGGGTAACGGCGTCATTCAGTAAGACTAACTTTCAAATTAAGACTACAGCATTTAAGTAAACATGCATCACAGTTGATTACAAATTACAGATGAATAATAACAATAAATTTTCCACCACAGTGTTCCCCCTTTTTATCAAATCTCAATGATAAATCAAAACACAAAGAAAAATCAATAAAAATAACAACCAGTAACAGGCAGTATTCAAAAAGAATGACAATAAACATTGGTTCAAATTATCTAAGGTATTACATGTCACATTGAATCATCTTCTAACAGAAATTATCTAATCTAAACATCCTTTCTAATGCACACTATCTGAACGTCGAACAGCATCCCGTACAAAAACCTGGAAGGGCGTAAGATAACCAACCTCCCAACTATGGTCGTGTTATTCTTGCGCATGACTGGCGGGCAAAGGTATGAGACTGCCCCTAGACCCTTAGGTGGCACTCCTGTTTGGTTCCTCATTAGTCAGGATGCCTAAACGTAACTGCAAAACAAAGAAAAGTGGCACAATGTTAGGCAGTCTCAATCAGCTACACACTAAATAAAACCAATCTCTCAATGAGTCAGGCATCCACAGTGTGAACCTCAAAATCAAGATCATCAGTCACTCTCTGCTCAGCGCCACAGTGAGCCTTTAAAGAGGTTACACACAAAAAATCAGTGGTAATCAACCATAACAATAAATCCCATTACAATAAACCCAATAGGAATCATTCAAAAATAATCATAATAAAAAAAATAATTAAAAAATCTCTAAAAACTTCAACTTCAATAATGATTATGCATTTTTCATAAATCATAAGTCACAAAAACAAAAATTTGTAATCCGCCTTTTCATTCTTATTCTACAACAATAATGGAAATTTAAAAAAGAAAGTGAAAAACAGAAACAACAAAAGTGAATAATGAAATAAAAAATCACTGCAAATGAACTTGATTTTGATAAATGAAATTGAATATTGAATGAATAAAAAACAAACAGACGGAAAAATTGAAGAAAAAATGTAAAAATGTAAAAATAAGGAAATGAAAATAAGGAAAAAATGAAAAATGAATTGAAAAATCAAATCAAACCGTCTTTTCTGTCACTGTCATCCCTGGGATAAGTCTGCTAAACTCCCATGGAAAAACACAAGGTATTAGTCACAGGGAAAAACATCAGAAAACCTAAGTCACAAAGTGATTTAAAGTTAATCGTCATACACCTGTAAACTAATTACTCATATAATTCGAGGTCATCAAGCAAGTCCATACCAATCTCGTATCCATACAGCTCGTCTCTTCCATCCCCAGCTCGCCGAATCGAGTCTGCATCAGGTCCCGAGGTGCCTGCCTGAAGGACATTACGTGTGACGGCTCTCGGATGAAGTCCAGCTCAGGTGACCTCTCGCCCCTGATGCAGAGTCCGAACGACGCCCCCTATCAAAAAGTAAAACACAGACAGTATTAATGTCTCAGTCTTTTTAGCTCTGGAGCCCCAGAGCTTTGAAGAATGTGTCATCTTCTCCATTTCTCCACAGGCGATGACTAGATGAATGATGAAACAGAAAGTGTCCAAGCACAGTTATATCAGTTATGTTTTTTCTGTCTACTTCTCTTAGTTTTCTGCTTCAGCAGTGGTTGGCCTGTCCAGAATCGGTCCCGTCACTCTCTTGCAATGACTGGCGTGCACCCAAGTTGCTCTCTCAGCGACTTTCACAGCGGTGAAGGTTACAAGCAGAACCTGGAATGGTCCTTGCCAGCGCTTCGACTTTCAGTGTTGCCTCCTCAGCTCCTTAATCAGAACCCAGTCTTCAGGTCTGATCGGATTAAGTGGTCCCACTGCCACTTTAGGGAGGGCGTCCTTCACCTGCTGGTGCACCTGTTTAAGAGATTTTGACAGAAAGAAATCATAGCATCCTCACAGAGGTCTAGAGAGATGCGGCTTTCCAGGTGGATTTAACCCCACCACAGAAGATCTACCAAAAAGAATCTCAAAAGTACTCAGGTTATTTCTGGCTCTTTTTCTCATCCTCACGTAAAACAAAGCCAAAGGCAAAGCTTTGACCCAAGACAGTCCTGTTTCCTCAACACTTAGCAAGCTTGGCTTTCAGTGACCCATTCTCTCATTCAACAGCGCCACCCGACAGCGGGTGGTACACGCAATATGTGGATAATTTCACTCCCAAAAACTCACCAATTTCTTCAAGAGCCTTGCCCACAAAATGTCTGCCATCGTCACTGGTAATCCTCTGTGGGATCCCCCATCTTGGCATCACGTCTACCAACAAAGCTTTCATCACTGCAGCAGTGTCAGCATGTTTAGAAGGGAACGCTTCTGTCCATTTTGAAAACCTGTCCACAATCACCAAACAATATTTTTTTACCTTCAGCAGCCATATGACCACCAGGCGGAACGGACACTCCTCGACCTGTATTATTTGTGGCACAAATCATGCATGAATGACAATATTTCTCTGCAAAAGAGGTGAAACCTCTTGTGAACCAATGTGCAGCAACAAGATCAAACATTCCAGTTTTGGAACAATGATCGTGACCATGACTGAGTTTTGCCAAAACTGGAAAGAAATGCCTAGGTAGACACGGCTACACGGCATTGGTTGAGCTGTGGCAGCTTTGGCGGAACCATCTGGGATGGTTTGGTGGAGGAATTCATTGCTGTGCCAGGAGAAGATGATTGGAGGTCCATTGCGGAGGGGTTCCGAGAGCAGTGGACCTTCCCTCTGTGCTGTGGTGCTGTAGACGGGAAGCATATCAGCATAAAGGCACCCCCCAACTCTGGTTCTCTCATTTTTAATTACATCTTGCTCCTGGCTGTGGTGGATGCCGGATACAAGTTCCGGGTGATAGATGTTGGAGGCTACGGCAGAACCAGTGACGGCGGGGATCTTGGCCAACTTTGGTCAAGCCCTGCGTAACGGCACACTTTGTCTGCCTCCAGACCAGCACATGCCCGGAGCTCAACACCGAAGACCCCAGCCCCAAATGTTTGTGGCAGACAAGGCCTTTCCGTTGCACCGGAATTTGATGCGTCCATTCCCGGGTCGTGTGCCATCGGATTTTGAATTCAAATTTTTAGCGCCAGTTTTTTTTACATCCAATTTTTGACAATACATATTTTTTTTGCATCTAAATCAGACTTTGAATTTTAAAATACATCAAATTTTTTGCACCGCTGACAGCGGTGATCGAAGCCAGCCAGAACCTTCAGTCCCACACGCTGAGTGTTTACCTGGACTGGCCCCGTGAGCAGCGTCTGAGTCCGGTCAGAACCTCATCTGGGGCCCCCGCTTGTCAGAGCGGTGGTTGCTGGTTCAGTTGTCGGATAGCTGAGTGTCTGTAACCAGGAGGCTGGAGCTCAAACTGACCGGCTGAATTTTTTAAGACATCAAATTTTTTGACATTGAATTATTTGAGATGTCGAATTTTTTAGACATCACATCAAAATTCAATTTAAAAAAATTCAATGTCTAAAAAAATTAAATGTAAAACAATGTGATGTCTAAAAAATTTCAGTGTTAAAAAATTCGACATCTCAAATAATTCAATGTCAAAAGATTTGATGTCTTAAAAACTTTTGTGTAAAAAAAATTGATGTCTAAAAAATGTTTGTTAAAACATTCAGGGTCAACATCTGGGGTAACCCATTGAATTTTTGAGATGTTGAATTTTTTTACACTGACTTTTTTTTTACATTGATTTTTTTTACACTGATTTTTTTTAGACATTAAAGTTTTTTTACATTTATTTTTTTACATTGAATTTTTGTTCATTTAATTTTTTGAAAAATGTAAATTAAATGTCAAGGAAAAAATTCAGTGCCAGAAATTTTATGGCTTTTAGAATTCAAAGTCTGATTAAGAAGCAAAAAATAATAATTCCGTGTTAAAAATTGGATGTAAAAAAATTCGGTACTAAAAAGTTTGAGTTCAAAATACGATGGCACAGATGTACTTCCATACAAGATACACATTATTATTGGAACGAAATATAAAGGCGGTTTAACCGAGTAAAACAGAGATTAACAGGATTATGCTGGTAAAAAATGTTTTAAAAATCCCGCCCAAGATGTAGTAAACCAGATATACGCTCAGAACAAGGCAATTTAAAGCTGCCACCGGACAAAAGAGAATAAAACCTAAATATTTACCCCTATGGCCCTAGCAATATTAAGGTTAGCTAATAATATAACCATCGGCATATTCTGGGTTGAAAATAAACGTCTTTAGCAACCAAAAAAAAACAAAAAACACTAGCTTAAATTAACCAAAGTCAGCTTTAGCAAACAAAATGACAGAAGCGCGATAGTAGCCCAGTTTAACCATATAAAATCTAGTTTTCTCAACTAACAGAAACCAAAATGAAATACAGATATTGGTTGCCGCTGTAGCCTGCGAAGATTTACTAACTGCCAGTTAATATCCCACAATGCAACTGTTCATTTAAAATTTACAGTAGAGCAACGCACGTGACCCAGCGACCCAATTAAATTTCATCTTCTTTTCAGGAGCATTTCTGTTCACAGCAAAGAGCTGTATTTTCAAAACCCAGCCCCTTTACTGTAAAACCTTGCTGTAGTTTTTACAGTAATTTGTTACTGTGTAGTTTTGTACCGTTTTCCTTATTAAACGCATAAGTCCTCCATCTTAACTTCTGATCCCAGGTTTTAGTTATCCCTAGCAACATCTTCTGTCAAACTGTGACTGAACCAATTTTTTTCCACACAGTTTAGAAATGACACATTCAGAACCCTGCTCTCAGGGAGTTGGTCCAGGTTACTGAAGGGTGCAACATTTAGACCCCAGGCAAAAATGTATGTTTTCCTTATCAGTTTATCTACTGCTATTTTCTGGGTTCTGAACCTGCTGTTGTCAGCTATTTGAAACTCTAAACTATGAGTAAAACTTTTAAGCTTAAAGGCAGAGTGTGTGATTTTCGGCCAGTAGGGGGCAGTGCAAACCTAAATTATCACAAGCATGCGGTATCTGTGTCTTGGAGTAAGAAACTCAACAACGGAGGTCCAACTAGTGCTGTTTTCAAACGCTCAATTCCCTGAGAATGATCTATTTGCAGCAACATGACGAGCACATCAGTCTCTCTTTCATCGCTTGGAACTAGCAAAGAGGTAAAAATGTATTTATGGCGAATCTTTTTTGCATTTTGAGGGGAAATCAATGTTTTAATAGCGGGCGTGTTCCATGCGCTTTGTAGAAGTAAAGACGTCATCTAATATGGCTTTCCCCTGAAAAGAGGACCCACGCCTTTGTATTTAAAACTGATTTTTAAACTCATATTTTACAATATCGCCAATATTTTGCAACTAATATGCTTTACGTAATTATTATTACATAATATTTTAATGGCTATTTTCAAAGATGTACTGCAAAAACTACACACTGTCACTTTAAGGTTCCCCCTCCAGCCCAGCAGGTGGCGCTGTGGTCAGAATTAACTTCCTGGTGGCTAACGGCTAGGCTAACAGGAAGCTGGCTTTTGGAGCTCCTCCGGCGCTCACCGGAGTTCCGCCTTACTGTCACCGATAGACGGACGCTCCAGTACCCGCTCCCAGCATCTCTCCTCCGGGATGTCTCTCCTGGAGAAGGGCCAGGCCCCCGGCAGGCTGCTGCTGGACGACACGCTGCCGCTGACGGCGGTGATCGAAGCCAGCCAGAACCTTCAGTCCCACACGGTGAGTGTTTACCTGGACTGGCCCCGTGAGCAGCGTCTGAGTCCGGTCAGAACCTCATCTGGGGCCCCCGCTTGTCAGAGCGGTGGTTTGCTGGTTCAGTTGTCGGATAGCTGAGTGTCTGTAACCAGGAGGCTGGAGCTCAAACTGACCTCCGGATTAAACGAGGCTGAACGAACCGAGTCTACCGGCTGTCAGAACCTCGTTAGGATCAACAGATTCACTTGGTGGGTCTATTGTCGGACACTGGGAGCCTCTGGTTGGGACACTTCCTGGATATTTTCTGCTGATTTGAATGTGTTGTGGAGGTGAAAAGCTGAAATTATAAAGCAGAACCCAGGAAAAACGGCCCGGACTTTATATTTCAGCTCCTATCAGTGTGTAGCGGGACTGTAGAGTCCGATTGGACCAGAATGGGAAAAGCTAGCTGGACCCCCTGTCCGATTATAGGCCCAGGGTGCTATGTGTTTACTTTGCGGCCAGGATCAGCTGAGCTGGTTTGCTGGCTCAGAACCAGGCTTCCCTCATGACTGTAACCGAACAAGAACCTCTGCTCTGGGCCCATTCGGGGTCGTTTTTACTGGACCCGAACACCTGTTGAAATCTGGGGAAAAACAAGTTCTCAGCAGGATTAAAGGCTGAATATGGAGCCGGATCAGCTCCCAGGAAAACAACACCGGGTTCGAGCCGCACAGGAAAGATCAAACAAAACAAATCTACAGAATTTATAATAAAATGTAAAGAAAAATAGAAATACAACAAGATAGATTAAAAAAAAATGGTCAACTCTTAATAAAATGACCCATATTTCTGTACCGAACAAGAAATACTGATACAAATGGGGGGAAAAAAAGTTTTTAATTCCTTTATCTATAAGTGGAAAATCTTTGTTTTTATGGGTAGAACAGAAATGGATGGAAAACCCTGCTGCTGTGGGTCTGATGGAGGAGATATTCTGACCTTTAAATCTGTCACATTCTGATTATAAATGCCGGATTTAACTGAGGAGCTGCAATCTTCTGGGCTATTGGACATGACTGTCCTGACCTGAACCAGCAGCTCTGACTGATATCCAATCCGCTGGGAGGAGAGCAGGGCTGGTGGACGGTTCCAGTAGATCTCCACAAACAGCAGCTCCACAGGAAGTGATGTCAGCTCTTTCATTTCATTAACGCAGAAACCCGACCCTCAGAGAGCATTGCAGCGTCCGTCCGCTTCATTAGAAATGTGACTCAGCAGCTTTCCACCAGAGAGTCGATGTTTTCCTGGTTTATTCACTATAATAACCTCCATGAATTCATCATTGTCGCCCTTATAGATTGTAAGAAACGGTCTTCCAGCAGCAGCTTTAATGTTTTATTAAATACCTGAGATTTAATCTTGAAAAACCCTCAAAAGTTCAAAATAAATTAAGGTTTCAACACATTTTTCTGTCATTTGAATATTTAAAAGTAAAGTTATTATGAGAGAAATTTTTACTATCACCACATATCCTACATTTGAAGTTTGATATTAAGATTAGATGCCACCAAAAACGCGTAAAGAGTTCAATATCTTTAGTCCCTCGTCTCAAAAAGTGAAAATCAGATATTATATAGATTTATAACACATAGAATGAAATATTTCAAGTCTTTTTTGCTTGTTGTTTTTACTCTTATGGCTCAAAGAGAATAAAAAAACCAGATTGGGTGTGTCAGAAAAATGTGAATGTTTTGATATTGTTATAGCCTTTTCATGGAAAGTTGAGTGGAAGGAAAATGTGCTCAGGAGTTTGCTAATTTAGCGTGTTTTCTTTAGTTTTCCAAGCTACACATGTTTAGAACTTTTACAACAAGGACTTATTTTTTATTTTTAGCAGAATTATTTTGACACAGAATCATCTGAAAATCTCAAAGCACAAAATGATCTTCTGAAACACCCAACAGAACCGATCCGGACCAGATATTAATGAATCCGTGGCTGCAGCACTTTTAAATTTATCCTCTTTTTAGGGGAAGTATTTTATTGATCCCTGAGGGAAGTTAAGTGTTGTTGTAGCTCATAACTAATACATTTTTTCAAGGAGTTGTTGTAGACCAAGATGGCTGTGGGGAGAAGGGATTTCCTGTAGCGGTCTGTGTTGCAGCGAAACTGAAGAAGCCTCAACTGAAACGATGAAAACAGAGATGTTGACCTCAGTGGAAACCAAGTGGGACACAACCTCTAAGCTGTGTGTTTTACGAGTTGGCGTCAGAAAATCGTACATTAAAACGAATTTGTCGCTATTTCTTGTAGTCGGATGAACTATTAGAGCGCCCAGCTTCGTTTTACCGAGACTTGCGCTCCGTGTGAGATACAGAAATGCTGTTCACTGCTCCTTATTGTTTATATAATAATAATAAAGATAATAATCCATGTAAGTGAACGTTCTACATCAACACAGCAACCCAGTACCAGTGGCTATGAATAGCACACCTGCCCTTAGTGCTCATTTTCTCCTCGTAAACAACAACTTCAGTTGACTCACATGCTGCTTAATCAAACCACGCAAGACACAGCAAGAACTATAATCACATAAAAAATAACACCTCGCTGTACGGGCGGTTCAGTGACGCCTAAGCTGCACATTAGGGAAACCCCGTTCTGCTCACCCTATCTGAAGAAGAAGGACATTCTCCTGTTTTTCATAGTGGCAAAGTGATCAGTGGGATTGTTCAGGAAGCAGGAATCTTTGTCAAAAAGGAGACAAGGCCAGAAAATCAGCCGCCGAAGATTGGCGCTACCAGCTAGCCACTCGGTACGGACGTAATTCCCCTCAATTTAAGTCCGAAACCTTTTCTTTCTCTCAGCACGGAGGGCTAGTTTTGGCTTCAGCCTGCCATATGATTTAATTCAGAGATGCTGCTGTAGAGGCAGTTTAGTAAAAGTATTTTTTAATAAATACAACCAATCTCCACCCTCCATAATTACCAAGATATCAACACAAATCTTCCTCTATTTCATTCATTGACGCTGATCAAAAACTGTGACGTGATTGGCCCGATGCCGACAAGTTCATGGCTTCCCTTGACACCATCCTGACCATTTACAGGGGATCAGTGTCGTGGCAGTAGCCTAACCTGATTGGTTAATTACTCTTTTTTTTTTCCTATAAAGTGAGGCCACTGGTTGACCTTCATGGTCAAAAACATCAGTATTATTTTCTGGTTTTCCATGATGGTTAAAATGAACGAATCGCTCAGCAGCTCGTTATAATCATCAACATGTTCTCGTGATTGTTGGAGGAAAATCCTGACAACGTCTCTGTTTTTTCAGGAGTACATCATCAGAGTCCAGAGGGGCGTGTCCTCAGACAACAGCTGGCAGGTAAATGCACCAATCACAGCCTCTGGTTACAAGGTGGTGGGGTTGTTTTTGTACGGGAAACTTTCAGCAACAGGGAAATTCAAATTGGTTCCCATGATTAGACGGAGAATAGACAAGCAAACACCTTAAAGGAAACGTATGTAAGAAATGTATTTTAATTAATCATAAAATGGCCCCGATATGTCACTAGACATTAAGAAATCATGTTCTTTTGAAATACTTATATCACTGTCAACAGTGGTCCGGCCAGGATATTGTTATGTAATATGTAATAAAGTTGCAGCCCTCAAGTGATTTTATTGTTGTCATGTTCTGTTTTGGTCTGAGGCTCCGCCCTCAAGCTATCTACAAATCAGGAAGTCAGTAGAGTTTCCTCATCCAGGTTGCCAGATCTGCTCTGTTTACCACAGCTGAAGCTCCGAACGTTACGGACAAAACATGTATAACGTTACGAAACCTAAAAGACCTCGTTCTCAATCCGAAATACGTTGTGACAAAGTCCGAAATAAAACAAGGACTTGTATAGGAGATGCCTTTGAAAGATGGAGACGGCTGAAAATGGAGAAGAATTTGTCGCCAATTTTCTCCTGGACGGGTAAGATTCACCTGTTTGGCTAACTTATTTGTACTTAATGTAAACTGACATTTCAAATATTCACGACAGTCGAACAAAGTTATGCATGTTCGTGGAAAGTAACGTTACGTTAGCGCATATGGAGGAGATTGGTCATCAAATTGAAAAGGTAAGGAATAGTTTGGGAGATAAAAACGACGAGTCGTCATTGCAAACATTAGCATCAGTGCCCGTTTCTTTGTCATTATGCTGAACTGTCGAGGAAAACAACAACAGCACGTCGATTCTGGCAATGTGAAACGTAATGGAGACGTATTGAGTAGCCTATACCTCAGTACAAATAATTCCTCATTCGTTTTTCGCGTACATTGTGGACTGAACATGCTGCAAGTTAACCTGTATGACCATTGCTAATGTTATTTAGTTAGGGTTAGCCGTTCCTGCTGGATCCCGCAGCAGCTGGCAACCTCGAGTCAGGAAGGGATACAAAGTTCTACTGTATTCTGAATGTGATTGTAGTACCGCTTTTGGCCACAATCCTACATACGTTTCCTTTTAGTTTCATCAGAATGTGCTGAAAATAGCACCCCCACGTGGAGAGGCATCAGTCTTCAACGTGGATGTCTCCGGTTCGAATCCCGGTCGAACCTTGCCGCATGTCGTCCCCCATTACTGTCCACTATCCAATGAAAGCCGCTGTAGCCCAAAAAAAACATTCTTTAAAAAAAGAAAAGGAATGACAATGATGGCAGGCTGAAAAACAAACTAAAATCAACGACGCTCCAGTGATTTATTAGTAGTGGGCAATATTAAAGGTATAAGGTAGAAGTTATATAAATTTAGCCATTGTTTGTCTTCACACTACATACTGAAAGTTTAAAGTTTGTTGTTTCTCATTTAACAGAAAAGAAACCTCTTGAAGCATTTTGAAATCTAGATTTTTTTAATTTAAAATATCTTCATCTTTATTTATGGTGTGCGAATTTTTATTTTGCATTATTTTGGATAAAAAATGTAATATCTTTTAATGCATTTTTCACAATAAATATTCTTTTAATTAAATTTTAAACCTTTTTGAAGTTGTTCTGTCACAATGTGTCAGGAAAGTGAGATTGTTCCAGAGCAGCCATTTTGAGATATATAAAGAAGAGGAAAAAAAGAACGTACCACAATACTTATTGTAATCGCACATTGTAGATTATATTGCAATATAGATTTGGGGCAATATTGCCAAGCTGTATTGGTGATCCAAGGCAGCTTAATGTACAATGTCTAAAGTGTGTTGACCAGAGTGTGTGGGACCCTTCACCTTCTGAGTAAAGTCATTTAAGATAATATTAAAAGCTGCAGTTACGCTGTCACTGTCAATGTCCATGTGAATATTAAAATCCCCTATTATAATTACTTGATCAGTGTTTAAAACTAAATCAGATTTTTTTAAAAAATCTGAGATCTGGTCCAAGAATTGAGCTTACAAAACCAAACAAAAGTGGTTTTAATGTTTTGCAGCTTGGATGAGGAAAACTAAGGATTTGATGTTCAGAAGAGCTGTAGTTAATAACTGGTCTAGGGCGAATTTATTCATCTGAACAAAAGATGATTAGAGTCATTTATGATTAAAAAAATCCTCCTGCTGCAGCCAGGTTTCTGATAGGAAGAAGAAATCTATTTTATTAGCATAAATCGAGTCATTTAGGAGAAGGGATCTTATGTTCGATAAACAGCTTATTTTTTGTTTAGTCAAAGTCACAATTATCTTAAGGCATTTTTATGATTTGCTCTTATTCACTTTTAATATGTTTGATTTTGGCCATGGGCAAGACACTGTCTCAATGGGGTAAATAAAAGCCTCGCATGTTCCTGTTTTATATCCTGACCCGGTGCGGTTCTGATGAAACCTGTGTCTGCTGCAGGTGATTCGCCGCTACAGTGACTTTGACAACCTGAACAGCAGCTTGATGGTGAGTTTCACTCTGGTGATAAACTGCATCAAAGTAATTAAAGTTAGTTTATTTTATTTAAAGTAGGACTGCATGCACTACGTGGAGAGCTGAAAGTTTTGTGTTCAACATTTTAAGTCCTTCATCGCAGAAAGTCAAACTCCTACATTATGTAGATCTAAAACAATTAGAGTGAAATATTTCAAGCACTTATTTCTTGACATTTTGACGATTGTGGCCTAAAGACGCTGAAAAGCCCAAATTAAGTTTCTCAGAGGTCCGAAGTCTGGAGGAAGAGAGGAATCCTGATATTTCTGGTTATTATATCATTTTTATTGGCTTAATGTCATATTTTCCTTTTTCTGATACACAGAATTTTAGGTTTTTTATTCTCTGTTTTCCAGAATCATCAACATTAGAAGAAACGAAGGCTGAAATATTTCCCTCTATGTGTTACAGATCTACAGTATGTAATCTATGAGCTTCAAAAATATGGAACTTTTTCACATTATTCTAATTTATTGGGTCTTCTTTGGTCCTTGTGTTCCTGTTAATAATATGTAATAGTGAGCACAGAACGTTTATAAAGCTAAATTTAGTGCACCCGTTTCGGATGTGATCAGCCCTTTAAATGGCCGTTATTAGCGGTTATCACTCCCATTAAATGCCGTCAGACTGTGCCCTCTCTACCTACTTATTTTGCGTTTGGTGTTTAAAACATCTTCAAATTAGGTTTAGGCATTTAAAATAAAGTTTTTTTAGTCCTTCTGTGACCTTCAGGTTAGGACATAAAACTTGTGGGTTGGTTAAATTTGGTTAGATAACTCCAGTTACGATATGAGACTCTGACGAAGTATTTTTGACACGTGCAGACAGTTGGCTGTTACCAGCGATAAGAATGGTAGATAACCTACTAGTAGGTAGAGAGGGCACAGTCTGACGGCATTTAATGGGAGTGATAACCGCTAATAACGGCCATTTAATGGATTGACAACATCCGAATTCGGCTGATTTAGTGTAAATGTTATTATTTAACATTTTCTGTAGGTAATAAAGCCGGATGATGTTGGAAGTTTTGATCGTTAGCTGATGGAGACGGGAGTTTTAATCGGATCAGGACCAGAAGAGTTTATGGGTCACATCCAGGAAAAATTCAGGTCTTTACGACGACTTTCTGTCTGTTTCTGCTGCATTTAGTCGACTTTAACGATGTTTTATAGCATAGCCGTGTTTAGGAAACACTCGGAAAGTCTAATAATAATGAGAAGAGGAGCGGAAACCTGACCCCCGGGTGAGTCCAGGTTTCTACACGGCTTCGTCTTGACCAATCCTCTCTTCCCTGTGGGCTGATTGCGACACTCAGACCCTCGGTCCGTTCCTGTGAACCGGCAGCAGCGTCCGGGTTCTGCTCCGCTCGGCCTGTTTAAACGTCCGGGTCTGAACTCTCTCATATCTACTGACGTTTTTTTTTTTTATCATTAGTGCTGCAGCTGAGGAATGTGCAGAATCACTCCAACAGGTAAATATTAGCTCTGCCTGCGACCTAGAGATCGGACCGAGACACACAGTACAGTAGACCCGATCCAACTGATCGTATTTCATCAGAAAAACATCAACTTCAGCTGCTGTGATAATATATTGATTATTATGATCTGATTATCTATAATCGGGTCTTTTTCGTTTGAGTTAGTTTGATTTTAGCTGCTGGAGATGTTTTCATCCGACTTGTAAAGGCAGAACAATCGCTGCAGCCTGGTTTTCAGGAACTGATGACAGGAACCGAGCCGCTGTAGAACCGGGTAGCACCCTTGTACACTGCAAGAACTGACCAAGTCCAACTATATTCTTCATCTTGTTTTGAGACTTTTATACCAAGGAAGAGCAGCAGATATTTGATTATTTATCTTATTCAGATATTATTTAATTTAAGAAGTTTTAGACTATAAACTAGTATTTTAAAACAATTACATGTAAGAATTCTCAAAGTAAGACAAATGTTACCAAAATCAGATCAATAACCTAACATATTCTGCTCTTTTATAGGAAATAAATCACAAAACAAGATCAAAAATAGTTTTTGGCTGGTATCAGCTATCTGGGCCGATACGATACCATGATATTTTTCATGCCACCGTGGCTCAGGGGTTCAGAGGTCACCTTGCAACCGGAGGGTTGCCGGTTCGGGCCCCAGATCCATAAGTCTCAGCCATTGTGTGGTCGGGCGAGACATTTCACCTCGTTTGCTTCCACCAGTGTGTGAATGTGAGAGTGAATGAATAATGGAATTAAAGAGACCAAAAAAAGCGCTATATAAGTTCGATGCATTATTATTTTTATTGGCATTTGTTGTAGCAATCAGAGAAGAAAATAAAACTTGTCTTCCAATTCATTGCATCTTTTATGTGGTAGAAGTATCCGCATTGGTACTCGGTATCAGTAAGTACTCAATTCCTAGTATTGGTTTGAATAAAATGATATCGTTGCATCCCTGCTTCTTATATTGGATCAATTAACTGGACAAATGTAGTAGCTTTTTAAGTTTAGAGGTGAAATGTTGGTTTATTTTGAGCATATTTTGTTATTTTGCACATGCTAAAGTGTTAGCTTGGCGCTACCATGGGGCCACTCTTTAAACACAGTATGGCTGCCGTTGTTTAGTCTTAAAATCTCCATCCTGCTGTTTTATTTTTGATTCTCTGAGCTGATAATGACTTAAACTGGACTGGAACACCGCTGAGTTTGACTTAACTACAACACCGTCTCATATTAAAGGGCCAACCCGGAATCAGTGGATCGTTGGAGTAAAACTAGAGAGAATATGGGGTGAAACACTGGGTCTGACCCTCTGCAGCTTTTTCCTCGCCTCTCAGTCAGGATCACAGGAAGCTGTGAGCGTTTCCTCCTCCTCGTTTCCTGCTCTGGAACGTTGCTCCTCCATCCTGGTCTCACCCAACAGATCCGTGGGGTCCAGCCTCAGAACCCAGCGGGTCCGTCGGGTTCGGTTTGTCTCTGTTTGTGTTGATCTGAATGAGTTCGTGTCTCCAGGTATGTGGAGTCAGCCTGTCGCTGCCTCCCAAGAAGCTGATCGGCAACATGGACCGAGAGTTCATAGCAGAGAGGCAGAGGGGCCTGCAGAGCTACCTGGACTCCATTACCCAGCATCCCCTCATCTCCACTTCCCTGTTTGTCAAGAAGTTCCTGGACCCCAACAACTACTCTGCCAACTACGCAGGTTGGTTCCTCTCCGTTACAGCCGGACTCTCTGCATTTAGGACCAGATCAGACTATTGATTCAGGTAATAAGATTCGGTTCTGCATAGAATCCATCACCACGATCCGATCCAATCTGTTCCTATTCAGTATCAATATGGGTCAGCGCTATTAAAGACGATTTTTTGAGCTCTTATCTTTATTATATTTAATGTAATGACGCAACGCTGGGTAAGGTCACAGTTCACCTGTGGAAACTATCAGGAATGGACCAAGACGAATACTGGTATCCGATCTCTATCAGTATCGGTTAATTAATACCATGAATCGATATTTAAAATGTGGAAACTCTGCAATAATTTTAACTTAAAACTTTTATTAATATTTTATTGTTTTATCTAATTATTCCTCATTTGTTGTAGCAAGCAGAGAAGAAAAATAAAACCCGTCTTCCAATTCATTGCATCGTTTTAAGTATCGGCATTGATACTTGGTAGGGATGTACGGAGCTAAATCAGGGCCCGAGTGTTTGTTTATTTGAAAGAAGTATTTGAAATTGAAAATATGTACGCTGAAAATCAAAGTAAAATTTTTATTTTGAACTCCGAAAAACAAAATTGAATTCAGAATAAAGCAAAATGTATTGAAAATTTTTTATGAAATTAAATGTAATGGATATTATATTTTGTATCTTTCTAAGTACATTTTCATTCAAACCTTTTTATAATATATATATATATATTTTTTTCAAGTTTTAAATATTTTTTTCTACAGTTTCAGAAAATGTTTTTCAGATTCAGATCTTTCTTTAGAGGTCAAAACTGTTCTTTACAGTTTCAGATTCTTTTCGATTCCGATTTTTCAGTTTCAAACTTTTGGCGCTGATGTGGCGTGGTGGGCAGAGCTGAGCACAGGAGGCTGAAGATGTTCTATCTATCATGTTATCTACCTATCTATTATGTTTATTCCCACGTTTCCTGAAGGCAACATGATCTTTTTGAAATCTTTGCAGATTTTACACATTTTAAGTGTCGGTTCATGGTACTGGTTAACTTTAACTGATCTGATACAGTACGTAAGAACGGTATTGGCCCCTACAGCAGTATCAGTGCAAGTACTCAGATCCAGGTATCGGTTTATCGTATCTGTTTGAATAAAGCGGTATCATTGCATCCCTAGTATTGAACCTTAAAAACGCTGTCTGGACTTTTTCTTCATATTTTAGTTGTGAAAAAGGCAAACTATGTCAAATCATTTAATCAGTTTTTGGACTTGAAATTTTTATTTTACTTTTAAGAATAAATTCAGAATCGATTTTTTTTCTACGCAGCTCTATTTATTTATCACATCACTTATAGTTAAATATTTTTACTTATTATTTTCTAGCAATCCGTTTCACCTCGACTCTAAATGTTTGGGGCTTTTTTGTGTGCATTCTGTTTTTAAAAAAAAGATCAATTTTGACGTCTTATATTTGATTCGTAACAGAAATAAAAGGATGAAACATCCAAGATTGTGAATACTTCTTATAGAGACTGTGTGACGAACTTCTGGTTGCTGTTTTCTACGTCTGAGGTTTAACAGTCTGTGCCAGAACCGGGTCGGATTGTGGTGTCATGAACCAGCTGTACCTTTTGTACTCTAGAAATCCCACAAAGCTCCTTTCGCTTCCACATTTTTCTGCCACACTTTTCAGGAAGCAGAAAAAGCTGTTAAAACGTCTCCGTCAGCTGGTTTCCAACCACAGCGTTGTTGATGGTGCACGCGGCTAAAATCGTTTCTTTTATTCACAAAACCATCGGAGGAGACCTGTGGTCACATGACAGACATCTGAGACGTGATTTCATGGATTGGTTGGTCAGCGACGGTCAGAGATTATTAGGAACAGGAAGAACAACTGATCAGATTTCCAGTTCCAGACAAGATCCTCCTGGTTATATTAGTTATTTTCATTAGAACATGAATAAAAATGTTCTGCTTATGCGGTGACGTCTAAATAAAATTTAATCTGTTGTCATTTTTCCAAAGTTAGATCAGTGAGAAAAATGATTTAGTAACCAATCGTTCTCCTGATCAGTTATCGATCAGTTCACGTAGAGATGGAATATCCCTTTAAGAAAGGTTTCAAATCTCCTCAGATTTTCTGCAGTTTTAACTTAAACACTTTGGAAAAAAACTGAGCATATTAACAGAAGTTATGAAGAAAACTTAGACGCATCTTTTCAGCAGCAGGATGTGGATTGTGTTGACTTGCTTACGTCAGGCTTGCTGTGGACAGTTTTATTGGTAATTGGACTCATGTAGATGTAAAACGTGTTTCCTGTTAGAGATTTCTCCGTTCTGTCATCAGTTAGTGGTTTGTCTCTGTAAAGTCGTGGCCAAAAGCTTTAAAAATTACACAAATATTAGTTTTTCACAAAGTTTACTGCTAAACTGCTTTTAGATCTTTGCTTCAGTTGTTTCTGTGATGTACTGAAATATAATTACAAGCACTTCATACGTTTCAAAGGCTTTTATCGACAATTACATGACATTTAGGCAAAGAGTCAGTACTCGCAGTGTTTGTCCTTCTTTTTCAGGACCTCTGCGGTTCTACTGGGCCAAATCCTGACTGATAGCAACCCATTCTTTCATAATCACTTCTTGGAGTTTGTCAGAATTAGTGGGTTTTTGTTGAGGATTGACCAAAAGTTCTCAATGGGATTAATATCTGGGGAGTTTCCAGGCCATGGACCCAAAATGTCAACCTTTTGGTCCCTGAGCCACTTACTTATCACTTTGGCCTAATGGCACGGTGCTCCATGGTGCTGGACAATGCTTTGTTCTTCACCAAACTGTTGTTGGATTGTTGGAGGCTGTTTTGGTACCATTCTTTATTCATGGCTGTTTTTAGGCTAAACTGTAAGTGAGCCCACTGCCTTGGATGAGAAGCAACCCCACACATGAATGTTCTCAGGATGCTTTACTGTTGGCATGACACAGGACTGATGGTAGCGCTCACCTTTTTTTTCACCAGACAAGCCTTTTTCCAGATGCCCCAAACAATCAGAAAGATGCATCATGGGAGAATCTGACTTTGCCCCAGTCCTCAGCAGTCCATTGCCCAAACTTTCTGCAGAACATCAATCTGTCCCTGATGGTTTTTTGGAGAGAAGTGGCTTCTTTGCTGCCCTTCTTGACACCTGGCCATCTTCCAAAACTCTTCGCCTCACTGTGCGTGCAGAATGCGCTCACACCTGCCTGCTGCCATTCCTGATCAAGCTCTGCACTGGTGGCACTCCGATCCTGCAGCTGAATCCTCTTTAGGAGACGATCCTGGCGCTCGCTGGACTTTCTTGGACGCCCTGAAGCCTTCTTAACAAGAACTGAACCTCTTTCCTTGAAGTTCTTGATAATCCTATAAATTGTTGATTTAGGTGCAATCTTAGTAGCCACAATATCGTTGCCTGTGAAGCCGTTTTTATGCAACGCAATGATGGCTGCACGCGTTTCTTTGCAGGTCACCATGGTAACCAATGGAAGAACAATGATTTCAAGCATCACCCTCCTTTTAACATGTCAAGTCTGTCATTCTAACCCAATCAGCCTGACATAATGATCTCCAGCCTTGTGCTCGTCAACATTCTCACCTGAGTTAACGAGACGATTACTGAAATGATCTCAGCAGCTCCTTTACTGCCAGCAATGAAATGCAGAGGAATTTTCATGGCAAAGTAGGACTATGCATTTCATCTGATCCCTGTTCATAACATTCTGGAGTTTATGCAAATTGCTATTATAAAAACTTAAGCAACAACTTTTCCAATTTCCAATATTTATGTAATTCTCAAAACTTTTGGCCACGACTGTAGTAATGATTTAATTCATAAATACATTATTTAAATCTGGAGGATCTTAGATTTCCATTGATTTATATTATGTACATGTTGCTAAAATAAAACTTTTATATCCCAGCTGCATAGTACAGGTAAGTCCTGTTCAGGTTCTGCAGATTAAATCCCTCATTAGACTCCACTGATGGAGATGCTTGTTCATCCAGAGAACTATTTGCAAACAGAAGCTCCCATCAACATCCCATAATAAGCGTGAGAGGTGAATATAATCCGTCTCTTTGTTTCTGTCTCCTAGAAATCGCTCTGCAGCAGGTCTCCATGTTCTTCAGGTCGGACCCAAAGTGGGAGGTCCTGGAGCCCCTCAGGGATATAGGTGAGCCTCTGCTGCATCGTACTGTTATCTCTGACCTCTGACCTTTCAGCCCCGCGGAGACATGGTTGATTATCAGGAGTTTTATAAAGTCGTTAAAGGTGAAATGATGGAGAATCCTGGTGAACATCCTCCCACCCGGCTGTAGTTTGGACGCGATTATGAAATATTTTTTCTCAAAATGTCCTCTGAAATAAATCAAGTTACTGTGAATACTTAATAAAAATACACATCAGTATATGTAAATGTTTAGAAAATGGCTTTTCATGAAGCTAATGTGTTCTATGGTAAGAATAAAATCCATTTACAGGGTTCCTACAGGGTATTAAAAATCTTAAAAGCGTTGAATTTATGAATTTGGAAGTAATACCTTAAAACACTTTAAAAAGTCTTGACTTTTATATCAGGGTCTTAAAATTTGCAGCCTAACTAAAGAGTGGCGGAAACAATAATTAAGAATGCAGAAAAGCTCTGGGTTAAAAAAATACTCAGAACACATAATAACTCCCGTAAATGTAGATTAACATTAAAAAAAGAAAAGAAAAACTAAGCAATGTAACTAACATACTTAATATTTTAGGCAAACTTTCTTCTGGCCTACTGAAATCTTGATTGTTTTTTTTTTTTTTTACGCCTTATGCTTACATTTTTTACTCATGCCACATTTCCCTGAGAAATAAATAAACAGATTCAAGGATTTAGTTTTTTTTTCTCTGCTGGTACGGCTGGGAAATAGGCCATGAAACGGGTATTTATTTATTTATTTTAAATGGTTTCATAAAGACTTCATTTGAAGAAACGTGTAGGAACCCTGAAATACCTGTAAACTTATATAAAATGATGTTTAGAATAGATAGAAAAAAATAATTATATGAATTAAGCAGTTAATATCCATCTAAATCTCTGCAGTAATTTAAGAAATAATCAGTTTAGTCTGCATAATTCAACCTCCTGTGAAAGAAAATAAATCAGAACAATTAAGTTTTACAGCATTCAGGTCGTGAAAATCATTTCTGCTCCAGTTCTGACCAGCATTATTACTGAGTTTAGCCTTCAGCGTTCTCTGAATAAGTGTGCCACCAGCACAGCCGGTTATTCTACATAGTGATGCAGTAACGACAGCGCTAGCGTAACGTCACTGTTAGACGGATGTTCTGAGGGCACCGTCTGTCCTGGAAGGAAGAAATAGTCTGGAAAGCAGCTAAGGTCGCCAACATTCTCCCCTTCATTTGGCTCAGACACAGAGAAACAGCAGCTCTGTGGTCCATAGAGCTTCATTTAACAACCCGACACATTCACAGCAAAAAAAAAAAACTGCTGTAACCTGATGAGCTAGTTCCACATATTCCCATTTAAAACTTTTATGCTGCTGTTTTTCTGGTTTAGAAAACACCCTACCGATTTAAAGATGGAGCCGCTGAGGCGCCACGTCTTCATCCATACAGGGAGTTACATTATGTTTCTGAAGATCAGGCTTTAGTTGTCCTTCATGTGCCGGAAAAATTGTTTTTAAAAACGAACTGTGTGATTTTTAAAAGCAATGGAAAGGCTGAATGGGAGTTATTTACATCAACTCTCTGGGATTTTCAGGGTTTCTGGTTCTAACTTTTGATAGTTTTTTTAACTAAATACACTAAATTAATTCTGTCCGATTTAAAAATAATGCATTTTTATGTGTTTCTTTTTTTCTTTTCTTTTTTTCAGGCTGGAGGATCAGGAAAAAATATTTTCTGATCAAGAACAAGGAGCAGGCCAAGGAGCGCTTTCTGCTGAGCTGGGTAAGTGGGACGTCTGACTGATCAGTGCTCTCAGCGGATGTAGCTGTGAGCTAACTGAAGCTAACCGAAGCTAACGGAGGTTAGTGGGCGCTCTTAGCCAGAAAACAGCGGTTGAGCGACTCTGCTACCCCTCTGCCTTCTAGGCAGGTTCAATAATTTTGCTAAATAAAATGATGAAACCTTATTGGTCTATGTGAATTTTAGGTTTTTAATAATCAATATGTTAAGAAATGTGATCATTTCATCTCATTTTGACCAAGCAGCGTTATCATGAACGCAGAGCAGGAATATAATTCTACTTACCAGAAAAATGGAGCATCGACTTCTCGGACGGTCTGGTACATCATATCAATATGTCATATCAAATCAAACTTTATTTATAAAGCACTTTTCATACAAGAATTGCATCTCGAAGTGCTTTACAGATTAAAATGACCAACATAAACCACATTCCTATCCCTCCACCTCAGATTTAAAAGCATAATCACAGTTATACACCCCCATCTTTTTGTGCAGTCAATACCACAGTAGCCATATTTGTCCAATAAATTTGGAATTGACATCTGAACACGCCTTCCTCCTCTCTGAATCCTGGTCGATTTATTACTAATCCTAACATTCGAGAAGCATAACCTAAACCTAACTTTACTACTTTCCTAATGCTAATATTCAAGGACCAGCGTCTGAACCTGATGTGATTCATGTTTTACTTTTAACATTTAGGAGCAGTACGCAATTATAAGAGAGGGGACCTTGTCTTTTAACAGGAACTATTGCAGCTGACAGCAATTATTTGTCATAATTTAAAGCTAAATTTACATCTTAGATGAAATATTAAAACATTCAGAGTTGTCATGACGATAAACCTGACCTGTTAAACCTAAAATGGTTTGTTCAACAACACTGTAAACATGTTTAGTTCTGCTGTCTTTTTAACATGGGAGTCAATGTGAACCTCCTGCAGCCAGCCCCTAGTGGATGAGGGGGGAACTGCAGTTTTTGTGACTTCTTCGCTCGGTTCAGACATGAGCTCCCGGCTGGTTAGCATGTGGTGTTCTGCAGTTTCAACCATTAAACCCAAAGATCTCCTGGAAAAAACATTTTAAACGCATCAAACAGTTAGAATAAACTCTGTCCCACACTGATCAGGGCCTTTGCTTTTGCTCGATCAATCTAACATAATTTATGAAGCTCGTTTCATGCTAAGATTGCAATCTAAAGTGCTTTACAGATCGAAAATGCTCAGTCGGCTGTTTCTATCCGTTCCCGACTTAAATCCTGCTGGTGCAGCTGCTTTTTATCCTCTGCTGCTTCTCAAACTCGTCAAAACAACAAGTTAATCCTTTAAATCAATAAGTACAGAAACAGCAGCTGCAGTTTGTTTGTGTTTCACCGTCTGGTTTTCTGTTGGTAGGTGGATCTGGGTCCCGATAAGTTCCTGTCAGACAAAGACCTGCAGTCGGCCCTGAAGCTGCTGACCAACCTGTCTGTAAGTAGGAACCGCTGAGCAGAGACAGGAGCGTCTCTCTGCCGTCTGCTTTTAAATGTTCCTGTTATTATCAGTGGGGAAAAGGCAGAAACTGCTGCGTCGCTGCTGATTTTCACCTTCCTCTGACTGAATGATAAGAGAGCAGAGCAGCTACTCGTTGTGAAACGTTTCTCTGCTCGGATTGCAAAGAGTTCCTCGACATCAATCAGAACCTCCTGTTCTGCTGGGAAGGCAAAGCCCCGCAGCGGACCGGATCAGAACTTCAGGACTGGAGTTATAAGCTGTGGATGGGAAGGAGACAAAGAGCCTGTTTCATTTTAGATTAAAACAACCAGAAACAGCTGTTTCCTGCGCCCAGATCGGGAAGCTGTGTCTGGTTCTGGTTCTGGTTCTGGTCGTTAGACGACTGTGGAACCTCTGGAGATGATGATGATGCAGAAAAGAGATTCTTCTTGAAATCAAACAGATTACAGATGACCCTGAGCTTCCTCTTCATCATACAGTCAAATCAGTGTCTTCTAATATGAGCTGCAACATTTAATTCTGCTTTTAATCGAATCAGATTCATGAGAAGTTAATCAATACAAGTTTAGACGTATTTTCTGTTCCCCAGTAATAAGTAAGACTAATAAAAAAGCTGATAAACATGGATCTATGGAGCTGTGTGTTTTTGCATAAATCTAGTTTTATTTAAAGACTCCCATTAGTCTTTACGAAATAAACATCATTCTTCCTGGTGTTCACTTTTTAAATTGCATACAGTATTACAAAGAATTGTGAACAAACTTAACAATCTATAACAAATTAATATCTTTTATCAAAAATTTAGCTTACAAAAGGATAATAAAAAACAAGATAAAATAACCTAAAAAGTACAATACGAACAAAAATATGTGAATGAAGCTCATGGAGAGTTTGAACCTGCTTTAAAATAAATGTGGAACAAACTTTGGAGGCATTTTATTTAGACAAATTGAATAAAAAACATGTTTCATGTCTTTAATTTGTTCTAATTTAGCACTAAACTCATTGTTAGTTTAACTGGTAATGGCCGAAACAGCATAAGGAGGTAAAAACCAACTCAGTTTATTTTTATATATAAAAAAGAAACTTTAAGATAAAAGCATGATGATTTTATGGCCCCTTCTTAGACGAAAAGTGATTTATTTGTAATTATTAATAATGCTTGGTGGGGAAAAAAGATAAAAGATAAAACCTGCATTGCATAATTTTAATCACCAGAAATAAAACTGTAGCTGCTGCAACCGATTATTAACTTTATATTGGAGGGTGGGTGTGGTGATGAAGAGAACGTTGTTAAAAATAATAAACGACCAACTCAGACTCTAATGCATGTAGTCACATTATAAACTGTTGGATTAACCCTAACAGCGCCCCCTGCTGTTTCCCAGAGCCCCTATCTGTGTCCGCTGCTGTTCTCCAGCACCAGCGAGTCTTCGGCTCTGCTCATCCGACCTTTCAGTGAAAAAGGTTCTCTGAGAGACCAGATCTGCAAGGTGAGTCCTGCTCCTTCCCCTGTTGTACGTGCGCTCGGTATGGATGCGGTTCCCCTCCAAATAAACCTCCTCTGTCCAGGTGAAGCCCAGAGAGAGCCACCTGAAGAAGTACTGCAACCCCAAGAAGAGCCAGGGCCTGGAGCTGGAGCAGATCAAGCTGTACGGCCGACAGATCCTGGAGGTAAACGCGTCCGCCAGCATGAAACCGTCCACCAAGCAGTTCTGCTGCAGCTGCTGCCTACGTCTCTGTTCAGGCCCTGAAGCTTCTCCACGACAGCGGCGTGTTCTACGGCCATCTGCACGCCTCCAACGTCTTCGTGGACGACGCCGTGTGTCGGCTGGCGGACGTGGAGAACGGCGTGCTGGGAGTCCCCTCCTTCCTGAGGCCGGCGTTCACGCAGCTCAGGAAGATCAACGTAAGTCAGCTGGGCGACTGGGTCACAGTAAAAAGGACTGGAGTAGTCCTGGGTCAGAGTAAAAAGGACTGGAGTAGTCCTGGGTCAGAGTAAAAAGGACTGGAGTAGTCCTGGGTCACAGTAGAAAGGACTGGAGTAGTCCTGGGTCACAGAAAAGGACTGGAATAAAAAGGACTGGAGTAGTCCTGGGTCACAGTAGAAAGGACTGGAGTAGTCCTGGGTCACAGTAGAAAGAACTGGAGTAGTCCTGGGTCAGAGTAAAAAGGACTGGAGTAGTCCTGGGTCAGAGTAGAAAGGACTGGAGTAGTCCTGGGTCACAGTAAAAAGGACTGGAGTAGTCCTGGGTCACAGTAGAAAGGACTGGAGTAGTCCTGGGTCAGAGTAGAAAGGACTGGAGTAGTCAGTAGTCCTGGGTCAGAGTAGAAAGGACTGGAGTAGTCCTGGGTCACAGTAAAAAGGACTGGAGTAGTCCTGGGTCACAGTAGAAAGGACTGGAGTAGTCCTGGGTCAGAGTAGAAAGGACTGGAGTAGTCCTGGGTCACAGTAGTCCTGGGTCACAGTAAAAAGGACTGGAGTAGTCCTGGGTCACAGTAGAAAGGACTGGAGTAGTCCTGGGTCACAGTAGAAAGGACTGGAGTAGTCCTGGGTCAGAGTAGAAAGGACTGGAGTAGTCCTGGGTCACAGTAGAAAGGACTGGAGTAGTCCTGGGTCAGAGTAGAAAGGACTGGAGTAGTCCTGGGTCACAGTAGAAAGGACTGGAGTAGTCCTGGGTCAGAGTAGAAAGGACTGGAGTAGTCCTGGGTCACAGTAGAAAGGACTGGAGTAGTCCTGGGTCAGAGTAGAAAGGACTGGGAGTAGTCCTGGGTCAGAGTAAAAAGGACTGGAGTAGTCCTGGGTCAGCAGTAGAAAGGACTGGAGTAGTCCTGGGTCAGAGTAGAAAGGACTGGAGTAGTCCTGGGTCAGAGTAGAAAGGACTGGAGTAGTCCTGGGTCAGAGTAGAAAGGACTGGAGTAGTCCTGGGTCACAGTAGAAAGGACTGGAGTATTCCTGGGTCACAGTAAAAAGGACTGGAGTAGTCCTGGGTCACAGTAGAAAGGACTGGAGTAGTCCTGGGTCAGAGTAGAAAGGACTGGAGTAGTCCTGGGTCACAGTAAAAAGGACTGGAGTAGTCCTGGGTCAGAGTAGAAAGGACTGGAGTAGTCCTGGGTCAGAGTAGAAAGGACTGGAGTATTCCTGGGTCACAGTAAAAAAAGGACTGGAGTAGTCCTGGGTCACAGTAGAAAAGGACTGGAGTAGTCCTGGGTCAGAGTAGAAAGGACTGGAGTAGTCCTGGGTCACAGTAAAAAAGGACTGGAGTAGTCCTGGGTCAGAGTAGAAAGGACTGGAGTAGTCCTGGGTCAGAGTAGAAAAGGACTGGAGTAGTCCTGGGTCACAGTAGAAAGGACTGGAGTAGTCCCTGGGTCAGGAGTAGAAAGGACTGGAGTAGTCCTGGGTCAGAGTAGAAAGGACTGGAGTAGTCCTGGGTCAGAGTAGAAAGGACTGGAGTAGTCCTGGGTCAGAGTAGAAAGGACTGGAGTATTCCTGGGTCAGAGTAGAAAGGACTGGAGTAGTCCTGGGTCACAGTAGAAAGGACTGGAGTAGTCCTGGGTCAGAGTAGAAAGGACTGGAGTAGTCCTGGGTCACAGTAGAAAGGACTGGAGTAGTCCTGGGTCAGAGTAGAAAGGACTGGAGTAGTCCTGGGTCACAGTAGAAAGGACTGGAGTAGTCCTGGGTAAGTAGAAAGGACTGGAGTGTCCTGGGTCAGAGTAGAAAGGATGGAGTAGTCCTGGGTCACAGTAGAAAGGACTGGAGTAGTCCTGGTCAGAGTAGAAAGGACTGGAGTAGTCCTGGGTCAGAGTAGAAAGGACTGGAGTAGTCCTGGGTCAGAGTAGAAAGGACTGGAGTAGTCCTGGGTCAGAGTAGAAAGGACTGGAGTAGTCCTGGGTCAGAGTAGAAAGGACTGGAGTAGTCCTGGGTCAGAGTAGAAAGGACTGGAGTAGTCCTGGGTCAGAGTAGAAAGGACTGGAGTAGTCCTGGGTCAGAGTAGAAAGGACTGGAGTAGTCCTGGGTCAGAGTAGAAAGGACTGGAGTAGTCCTGGGTCACAGTAGAAAGGACTGGAGTAGTCCTGGGCAAGTAGAAAGGACTGGAGTAGCTGGGTCACAGTAGAAAAGGACTGAGTAGTCCTGGGTCACAGTAGAAAGGACTGGAGTAGTCCTGGGTCAGAGTAGAAGGATGGAGTAGTCCTGGGTCAGAGTAGAAAGGACTGGAGTAGTCCTGGGTCAGAGTAGAAAGGACTGGAGTATTCCTGGGTCACAGTAGAAAGGACTGGAGTAGTCCTGGGTCACAGTAGAAAGGACTGGAGTAGTCCTGGGTCACAGTAAAAAGGACTGGAGTAGTCCTGGGTCACAGTAGAAAGGACTGGAGTAGTCCTGGGTCAGAGTAGAAAGGACTGGAGTATTCCTGGGTCACAGTAAAAAGGACTGGAGTAGTCCTGGGTCACAGTAGAAAGGACTGGAGTAGTCCTGGGTCAGAGTAGAAAGGACTGGAGTAGTCCTGGGTCAGAGTAGAAAGGACTGGAGTAGTCCTGGGTCAGAGTAGAAAGGACTGGAGTAGTCCTGGGTCAGAGTAGAAAGGACTGGAGTAGTCCTGGGTCAGAGTAGAAAGGACTGGAGTAGTCCTGGGTCAGAGTAGAAAGGACTGGAGTAGTCCTGGGTCAGAGTAGAAAGGACTGGAGTAGTCCTGGGTCAGAGTAGAAAGGACTGGAGTAGTCCTGGGTCAGAGTAGAAAGGACTGGAGTAGTCCTGGGTCAGAGTAGAAAGGACTGGAGTAGTCCTGGGTCAGAGTAGAAAGGACTGGAGTAGTCCTGGGTCAGAGTAGAAAGGACTGGAGTAGTCCTGGGTAGAGTAGAAAGGACTGGAGTAGTCCTGGGTCAGAGTAGAAAGGACTGGAGTAGTCCTGGGTCAGAGTAGAAGGACTGGAGTAGTCCTGGGTCACAGTAGAAAGGACTGGAGTAGTCCTGGTCAGAGTAGAAAGGACTGGAGTAGTCCTGGGTCACAGTAGAAAGGACTGGGTGTCCTGGGTCAGAGTAGAAAGGACTGGAGTAGTCCTGGGTCACAGTAGAAAGGACTGGAGTAGTCCTGGGTCACAGTAGAAAGGACTGGAGTAGTCCTGGGTCACAGTAGAAAGGACTGGAGTAGTCCTGGGTCAGAGTAGAAAGGACTGGAGTAGTCCTGGGTCAGAGTAGAAAGGACTGGAGTAGTCCTGGGTCAGAGTAGAAAGGATGGAGTAGTCTGGGTCAGGTAGAAAGGACTGGAGTAGTCCTGGGTCAGAGTAGAAAGGACTGGAGTAGTCCTGGGTCAGAGTAGAAAGGACTGGAGTAGTCCTGGGTCAGAGTAGAAAGGACTGGAGTAGTCCTGGGTCAGAGTAGAAAGGACTGGAGTAGTCCTGGGTCAGAGTAGAAAGGACTGGAGTAGTCCTGGGTCACAGTAAAAAGGACTGGAGTAGTCCTGGGTCACGTAAAGGACTGGAGTAGTCCTGGGTCAGAGTAGAAAGGACTGGAGTAGTCCTGGGTCACAGTAAAAGGACTGGAGTAGTCCTGGGTCACAGTAGAAAGGACTGGAGTAGTCCTGGGTCACAGTAAAAAGGACTGGAGTAGTCCTGGGTCAGAGTAGAAAGGACTGGAGTAGTCCTGGGTCAGAGTAGAAAGGACTGGAGTAGTCCAGGGCAGTTTTTTTGGTTACAGGGTTAAAGATTTTGTGTTTTGAGCAGCATATATCAGTGGGGAAAAACCAGAAATTAATATATGTTTCAAGACGATAATATTTTTTTCATGTAACAGCGTTGAAAGGTTGATCTTGACGACGTCGGTTTGATAAAAAAAAAGCATTAATATATAAAGTATGCTAATACTGCCTCACTAAATGTTCTCTTTTCTCTTGATTATATAAATTGTCTTTTATAAATGTGTAAGTTTTCTTTTAGTTATTCTATGTTTTCATGTGAAGCACCTTGAGTTGCCGTGTGTTGAAAGTGTGCTATACAAATAAAATTGCTTTGACTTGCCTAGTACCTCTGTTTACTGTATGAGCAGGAAAAGATTTGAGTGATGTCACTTCCTGTGTGCTGAGAAATTTTAGCTGAACAATTATCTTTGTATTTTGTAAGTGGGTTGATTAAATGTAGCTTTTTTAAATACATAATTATATATATATTTTTTAATTTAGGCTAAAGAGGATAGGCAAATAATGATGTTACCAGAAAAAAATTATTTCACTTTCTATTCACATTTATATTTAAATCACTGAAATAACAACTTTGGTAACATGCTAATTAGGCTGACCTCTACTCATTAGAAACTAATATAACCTTTAAAAACATACATTTAAAATAAGCTTGCGTGTCATAAATACAAAGGAACATAGATCCTTCTTTTTCTTGTTTTAATATGCATTTTGGGATTTACTTTAAATGAAATCTGGGCTGCGGGACACAAACTGTACTGATTTCGCCCTGTTTCCGTTTTTATCCCCAGACCACAGAGAGCATCGACGTCTTCTGCTTCGGCCATCTACTCTACGAGATGACGTACGGCCGGCCGCCGGACGCCGTCACCGTCGACCACTTCCCGTCCGCCCCCTTCCCCTCCGTGGGTCCGTACGTTGGCTCCGCCTCCTCCCGCCGGCTCCACGCGTTTCCTGACCGCTGACCTTGTTGTCTGTCCTCAGTGTCGGTCCTGCAGTCCGTCCTGTCCACCGAGGCCTGTAAGAGCGGCATGCCGACGGCGGCGGCGCTCATCCAGACTCCGTGAGTCGAGGCCGACACAGAAAGCTCCGCTGATAACTTTATTTGTAACGACGTTTAACTTTTTAAAGCAATGTGTTGTGTGTCTGTCAGCTTGTTCAGAGACGTCCAGCTCAGACAGTCAGAAAAGCTGCAGATAAAGGTGAGGAGGGTGGTGGGGCTGAAGGGGGTTGGGGAAATGTTCAGAGATTTGACCGTCCTGTTTTCCACCAGGTTCCCAGCCGCCTGAAGGAGGCGCTGAAGTCGGCGAAGGGAAGTTTGGAGAAGAGGCTCCAGGAGGAGCAGAGACTGGTGGGTACAGCTTCGTTCTGCAGGTTCCACCCTGAAAAGATCTGGTTGTGACCGCTTCTGTCTGCCTGCAGCTCCACCAGCACCGGCGGCTGACCCGGGCCCAGTCCCACTACGGCTCCGAGGAGGAGAAGAAGAGGAGGAAGATCCTGGCCAGGAAGGTCAGAGAGGTCAAACTTGTTTCCAGGCTCAGAGTTTTACCAGAGCGGCGTTTCTGAAGCTGTGTTTGTCCCCGCAGAAGAACCGACAGTCCACCTACGAGAACGAAGAGGACGTCTCCGTCAGGAACAACAACTCTGGTAGGTGCACAGCTGCTGTCTCCTGGTCGCTCCCCCCTCACACAACAACCGTACGGTGTCTCCTGGTCGCCGTCATGTCTCCATCAGGACGTCTGCAGCTTGCAAACCTACCAACCTGTACGCATTTTGACATCTGAACACGCCGGTACGACTCGCCTCTCTGAACCTTGCAAAAAGCTGCCGACATGCGAGTTCTGTACTGATGTCTGACAACACGATGCCGCAGCGGAGAGAAAAAGCGGAGAATAACGAGTCTGCCGAACGTAGCATCTGCGTGTAAAGTGTGTGTGTGTCGGCAGACTTTCAGCTTTTGGTAAACGTGAACCGTTACGTGAAACGTTACTTTCGCTGTGGAAACATTCGAGCCAAAGTCTTAAGTGAAGAAAGGTCTGTGAGGTGTTTTTTTTTCTTAGCAAATCTGTCAGGGTTCATGTCCCCCAGAAGATTTTGAATAAATATCAAGAACAGTGGTCATGCTCAAGACCAGTGATGAGTAGTAACGCATTAAAAGTAATGCGTTACTGTAATCCAATTACTTTTTTCGAGTAACGGGTAAAGTAAGCGATTAGCCAGGAGACATAGTCCCTCCAGCAAGTCCTGGGTCGTCCCCTGGGTCTCCTCCCGGTGGGACGTGCCCAGAACACCTCATCAGGGAGGCATCCTGACCAGATGCCCAAGCCACTACAACTGGATGCTCTCGATGTGGAGGAGCAGCGGCTCTACTCTGAGCTTCTCACCCTATCTCTAAGGGAGAACCCAGCCACCCTGCAGAGGAAACTCATTTCAGCCGCCTGTATCCGTGATCTCGTTCTTTCTTCACCACCCAGCGTTCGTGACCATAGATGAGGGTAGGAACTCTTCACCATGACAGACCGGTACAGCGCCCGCATAACTGCAGACGCCCTACCAATCCGTCCATCGATCTCCCGCTCCATTTTTTCCTCATTCGTGAACAAGACCCCCAGATACATAAACTCCCCCACTTGAGGAAGGACCTCATCCCCGACCCAGAGAAGGCAGCCTACCGTTTTCCGACTCAAGACCATGGTCTCGGATTTGGAGGTGCTGATCCTCATCCCAGCCGCTTCGCACTCGGCTGCGAACCGCTCCAGCGAAAGCTGTAGATCACGTCATCAGCACATCATCTGCGAAAAGCAGAGACCCGATCCTGAGGTCACCAAAACGGATCCCCTCATCACCTTGGCTGCGCCTAGAAATCCTGTCCATACATGTTATGAACAGTATCGGTGACAAAGGGAAACCTTGGCGGAGTCCAGCTCTCACTGGAAATGAGTCCGACTTACTGCCGGCAATGAGAACCAAACTCTGACACCGGTCATACAGGGACCTAACAGCCCGTATCAGAGGGCCTGGTACCCCATACTCCCGGAGTTCCCCCCACAGGACACCCCGAGGGACACGGTCGAACGCCTTCTCCAAGTCCACAAAGCACATGTAGACCGGTTGGGCGAACTCCCACACACCCTCCAGGAACCTGCTGAGGGTGCGTGGACCAGGACCAGAACCTCATTGTTCCTCGTGAATCTGAGGTTCGACTATCCATCGGACCCTCCTCTCCAGAACCCCCGAATAGACCTTACCAGGGAGGCTCAGAAGTGTAATCCTCCTGTAGTTGGGGACCACCACCCCGGTCTGCCAATCCAAGGGAACTGCCCCCGATGTCCGCGCAATATTGCAGAGCCGTGTTAACCAACACAGCTCCGGCTCCTTCCCAACCAGAGAGGTGACGTTCCATGTCCCGAGAGCCAGCTTCTGCAGCCGAGGATCGGACCACCAAGGTCCCCGCCTTTGGCCAACGCCCATCTTGCACTGCACCCAACTCTTGTGGCCCCTCCCACAAGTGGTGAGCTCATGGGAATGGGGGCCCATGAGGCTTCTTAGCTCCTAGGATGATTGGGACACTCAAACCACTCCACCGCGATAAGGTGGCAGCCCAGGGAGGGGAACTCTGCAATAACTCAACAGAAAACATTGAAATTTCGTCATTTTAACAAATATTTTATTCTTCATCTAATTCACCATCATTTTTTGTAACAAGCATAGAAGAAAATAAAACCGGTGATCTATTTCCGTACATTTTTTTGTTTGGTAGAAATAGCGGTGTTGGTACTCTGCATCAGCAAGTGCTCAGATTCAAGTATTGGTATGGTATCGGTTTTTAAAAAGAGGCATCGTTAGATCCCTGGTCATTCATTCATTCAGGCAGGAGTCTGGACAGAATCAATGTTGAATCAATGAAATGCTGAATAATAGAAATTAACTCAATATTAAGTTAAATTAAGAGTCAGATTTAAGTGTTTTTACTATTATTTTGTCTATAATTGTTGAAAATACTTACGAGAGATGATTTGAATCATTGTAGATTAGTTGTTATGAAATGGAAACAGGAAGTGATGAAAACATCCCAGAGTTCAATAGTCGGTTAGATGAGCGCCCTCTACTGGAAGAGCTAATCTTGGTAGCCTGATGGTTCCATTCACTGAGAAGCTGCAGGTCATGACCTCTCCTGTCTCTCTCTCTCCTCCAGGTTCTGGAGCCAGCTCTCCACCTACCTGCCCCTCCTCCCCCAACCCCCCATCCACTACAGGTACACCTGTCTGTCCTCCTGTCTCTGTGTGGCGCTGTGTGTCCACATGTCTCTCTCTGTCTATATCTGTCTGAGGAAGGATTGTTCAAGACTGTGGCGCCCCCCGCTGGTGGAGCCTCTGTAACTTTATTCTACTTGTAAAATGTGCATGTGTGATAATGAGAGTCTAACTGGACGTGTCTGTCTCTGCCTCCTGTCTCACCAAGACGTCTCCAGGCAGGTGTCTCCCTCTGTTCTCACCCAGAAAACCCAACAGCCTCCACAGATTATTTCACAGTAGATTCCTTCCAAGCAGCCATACCAAGTATTCAAACCCCCGCAACGTTTTCCTAGAGGGTTTAATGTCTGTTATTTGAGGGTTCATCAGCAGAGGTTAGTGTATATTGGTGCATAAATTTAAAATGGAAGGAAAATTATGCTGGGTAGCTCTGGAGGAGCTGCAAAGAAAGAAGAAGAAAAAGAATGCGAACAAACACACTCCCACTGATGCATGGGGATGGCAGCATCATGCTGTGGGAAAAGGAAGCAGGTCGGAGTTAATGGGAAGACTTATGGAGTTAAATCTAAGAAACAATCTGAGACTAGGGTGTCAGAACGACCACTCTGAAACAACATTTTAACAGGTTTACATTTTCAATCATTTTAGTTTTTATTTAATTTTGACTTAAAGTTTTTCTATTTTCCGTGTAGTTGTTTTGTTTAGTTTTGATATCTTTATTTATAAAAGTTTCATTTCTGGGGTGAGACTTAAAACAAGAAGAAATGTGTAACAAAATCTTAGAAATAATGACTATTCTTTTTTTTTAAATTGTATTGACTTTGGCCAGATAACCCACCATACATATCAGGCAACTGTAAAATATATATATTTAGATTAACGCGCTGAAAACACAATAACAGCAGCTGTACATTACAAAGACTAACAATAAAAACATCAGAAACAGTCCTGTAGCTGACTGCTAACTGGGGCTGTTTAGTTCAGTCTGTAACCCCAACTCTTGATGTAAATTCAAGTCCTGTTTTTCATCTTTCATTTGACTTCTAGAATGGAGATGCTTGCTCACTGCCATTTCTGGTAGAGACCCCACACCTGTCTGTGACCCCAAGCAGGGTCCCGACCCCAACTTTCTAAATGATCCAAACCCAGATATGAATCGATACTAAAACTGTTATCTAAATTAAATATTCTGTTCCTGTGCTATCGATATGCAGCCTTCTTCACAGTAAACCCAGGTGCCATAAGACAGCCTGCCAGAAATATAATATACTCAGTAATATATAGTCGATATATTTTCATATTCAGTGCTGTGCTTTTTCTTATTTTAAGACTGAAGCTGAATTTTGTTGAGCGCGCTCTTAAAAAAGGCTGCTGATAAGTGGAAACATTTTCACGTAATCTTTTTGAGGTAAATTGTTTGTACTTGATAATTGTTTACATTTCAGTTTTGCACCATAAATTAAAGTGACAGTGTGTAGTTTTTGCAGAACATCTTTGAAAATGGGCATTAAAGTATTATGTAATAATATTTACGTAAAGCACATTAATTGCAAAATATTGGCGATATTGTAAAATATGACTAGACTTAAAATACAATAGGTCCTCTTTTCAGGGGAAAGCCATATTAGATGACGCCTTTACTTCTACAGGAGCCCGGATGGACAAAGCGCACGGAACACGCCCGCTATTAAAACATTGATTTCCCCTCAAAATGCTAAAAAGTTTCTCCATAAATACATTTTTACGTCTTCGCTAGTTCCAAGCGATGAAAGAGAGACTGATGTGCTCGTCATGTTGCTGCAAATAGATCATTCTCAGGGAATTGAGCGTTTGAAAACAGCACTAGTTGGACCTCCGTTGTTGAGTTTCTTACTCCAAGACACAGATACCGCATGCTTGTGATGATTTAGGTATGCACTGCCCCCTACTGGTCGAAAATTACACACTCTGCCTTTAAGGTAGCTAGATAAAAGGAAGTGTGTTTGTTGTATCTACTTCACCTTAGAACTGAATCGATTTTGAAGCGACACAGATGACTGTACTGACGTATCCGCCATGTTGGTTTCATGCAGAACAGAGAGTTAACGACACCAGCCAGAACCTAGAGGATGTTCTGGTCCTTAACATCGCGCCGGTTCCTATAAATCCAGTTTACGGTTTCAGTTAGGGATGCACCGATTCTGGTATTGGGTATCGGTCCCGATACCGTCTAATGTTATACGTATTGGGTAAAGTTGACCGATAGCATAAACCCATACATAAAATGCAAAATCTTACAATAAATTGACAAAAAAGGTAAATTTTTTTGTGGTCATTTTCTATTTTACATCTGTTACTTTATATAGTTTATGTTTAGTTAAAGGCTTGTTTTCCCTTATAGTTTTTGTTATTTGTTAGTTTTCGGTAAGACTATGGATCTAAAATATGAAATATGGGATGCATTAGATCCAAGGTGACCGTCTGGTTAGAATGATTTAGACCAGTAGTCTGCTGCAAGCTTTGGATCTTTACACCTTCCACAATGGCTCTCAGAAACTTTGGCTAAATAATAATAATAATAATGAACCGAATAATGTTTTTTTCAATAACAAATGTATCTTTTAGCAGGTTGAATAGTTTCTTTTTAATTTCCATGGTAGAATGAGATTAAAACTAAATTTGTTAGATACAATTTTTTGGGTCATTAGGTTTAAAATGTGCATTTTTAAATAATTTGCCACAAATGTCAAAAAACTAATGCAAGAAAATGAATCCATCCACCTTTTGTTAAAGTTTTATTATTTTCCTCCTTTTAAGACCTAAAAAAAGAAATAAAGTGGTAGCCCGCCACGATTTATATTTGCATAAATAACCAAAACCCTGCATGGTTTTCCTTCTGCTTCAGTGTTTTTCCACTCTAAGGTTTATGTTTGTGAGAGGACAGATGGTAGAAGAGTTACGGGGGTGTGAATACTTTATCTCGTCTGAAACGAACCCAGACTGGCTGCTTGGGACGAAGCGAGTTCTCCTCTTCCGCCACTTGCTGGTTGTTGTTTATCTGAATTGCCGATTGGATAACGGTCATCTCCCTGTCTCTCTTCTTCCCGTGCCGTCTCCACCATAGAGCATGCTCCGTTCTGACTCTAGGTAAAGTAAAATCATTCTGATGTTGATGTTGCTGAACGCCGCTGTTGGTTTTTAAAGGCAGCGTACGCCCTGATCTCCCAGCAAGCTCCGCCTGGTTGCAGATTTAACCCAGCCGCATGCTGGACGCCTGCAGGTGGCGCCAAAGAGTCAGAACTAAATATCTAAAATACTGGCTGGGGGCAAAGTGAAGCTGGAACACCAGGAGGAGTTAATCTGCTGTTCGACGGGAGCCAGAGATCAGCCTCTCTGAGACGTTAGAAACGGTTCTGGTTCAGGTCCAGACATCCTGGGGAGGAATTTATGGACCATGTGGTCAGAACCAAGAGCTGGGTCTGGATTCTCCTCACAAACTCAATCTGGTTCTCTGTTGGACTCCATCTGGTCCTCCCCCTGGATCTAACTGGATCTGGATCTGATTGGATCTTCATCTAACTGGACCTGGATCTGATTGGATCTGGATCTGACTGGATCTGGATCTAACTGGACCTGGATCTGATTGGATCTGGATCTGACTGAATCTGGATCTAACTGGACCTGGATCTGACTGAATCTGGATGTAACTGGATCCGGATCTATCCAGATCTGGATCTGGATCTGATTGGATCTTCATCTAACTGGATCTGGATCTATCCAGATCTGGATCTAACTGGATCTTCATCTAACTGGATCTGGATCTATTCAGATCTGGATCTAACTGGATCTGGATCTGACTGGATCTAACTGGATCCGGATTTATCCAGATCTTGATCTATCTGGATCCGGATCTATCCAGATCTGGATCTGGATCTGATTTGATCCGGATCTGATTGGATCTTCATCTGACTGGAAACCCGATCTATGCAGATCTGGGTCTAACATGATCTGGGTCTGACTGGATCTGTATCTGATTGGATCTGTATCTGATTGGATCCGGATCTATCCAGATCTGGATCTGACTGGATCTGGATCTGATTGGATCTTCATCTAACTGGATCTGGATCTATCCAGATCTGGATCTAACTGGATCTTCATCTAACTAGATCTGGATCTGACTGGATCTGGATCTGATTGGATCTTCATCTAACTGGATCTGGATCTAACTGGACCTGGATCTGACTGGATCTGGATCTGATTGGATCTGGATCTGGATCTATCCAGATCTGGATCTAACATGATCTGGTTCTGACTGGATCTGTATCTGATTGGATCTGGATCTGTCCGTATTTTGATCTGACTGGATCTGATTGGATCTTCATCCAACTAGATCTGGATCTATCTGAATCACTCTGTATTTATCTGGATCTAAGTGTTTCTGATCTAAATCTGGATCCGCCATCTGCAGTAATTATGGGATATCTGGGTCTGAAGGGGCTGAAAGGTGAAGGTCTTCCGTTCCAAGTCACAGCGGCTCCATCTGTGGCATACAGGTCGCCATGGTAACCTGAACTCAACCAGGACTCTTCCATCTGTGACTGGTTCTGGAATGAGAGACGTCTGGACCTCCCTGCTGGACCTGGTACCACGACCCGAGCCGGGATCAGTGAGGTTCCTAGACGAGGCTGATCCGTGTCACAATGAGTAGATTCTATTTTAGTTGAGCTCATCGTGCTGTTATTAAAAAAAAAAACAGAAAAAAAACTTCTGGACAGTGAAGCTCGTTTGATCCGAGTCTCTTTGCTCCCAGATCCGGACCAACGATCCGGCGCCTGCTGCCATCAGGGCGTACGTTGCTCCTCCTAAAAACCTCACAATCTCCAATGACGTCCAGCCGCCTGCAGCCTCCCTCCTCCTGTTTTCATTGCAGATTGTGGTCCGTCTGTCTGTACGTCTGTGTGCGCAGGGGTCAGACGAAGCTTAGTTTTACCGCCATTATCAGAAAACCTGTTGAATTTAAAGTCATTTGTTCTCTGAGCTGTGAATTATTTTGCATTCTCTCATTTTTTTTTGCACAGAATCTTATATTTTATTGTTTTTATCTCCTCTTATATTCAGATGACCGTTGATTGTTTTAATTGTTTTCTGCACCTTAACCAGCAAAGATAATAATTTTGTCCGCAGAACCTCTTCATGTAGTTAAAAAATTTCAAGTAGGAATTAATCATTAATGGAACTATTTAAATACATATTTTAGTTGTTTTAACACTTTAACTTTTCTGTATTTATCAAACAAGACAGGAAACAATTTTATTCTGTTTGAAATCAGATGTTAACTTTTTAAATCATTTTTATCTCATCTAAGATCTCACATAGGTGACATTTTAATGTTTTCCTTTTGACCCACTGAGTCAAACAGATAAAAGTATTTTTACATTAACTGGTGGATTAACATGATTTTAAACAGATGCTTAAACTGCTTGGATGTTTGGTGCAGAAATAATAAACACTCAGTTTTATTCTTTCTACAGTTGTTCAATAGTTGCTCTGAGGTTCCTGGCTTTAACTGTCTTTATTTTTGTAGAAACATGTTCTATTTATTTTTTAGATTCAGAATAATAAATGACATAGAAAAATTAAACTCTTGGTAAAAATGTGTAAAAAACCCTTTAAATGTAAACCTTTTCCACTGCAGCAGCTTAAATCTAACTTTTCATTGTTTTGGAGCTGTTTTCAATTTTTTTTTAGGGAGGGGGGGGGGTTAAGAAATATAAAATCATTGGTGAAACAAATAATGGTGCCCCTTGTGATGCATTTAGATTGAATGTTAGGGATATCTCGATCTAAAGTACCTCCGAGTTATACTTGACGGTAATACTGCAATACCTCAAACGTACATCGTGCTGCAAACCAAACACGTCTTTAAACACATTTTTTTTTCCATGTGGTTCAACATCTCCAAAAATTAAGTTATTTTTATCATTATTATCAATAACATTATTATTAAATTCCTCCGGCACTCTGGTAACCATGCTAGTACTAGCATTTTAAGCTAGCATTAGCATTTCAGCTTTAACCAGCATTTAGGCTAATTTTAATGTAACAGCCAAACGTAACATACTGAATGGATCACGTTAATGTTAACTGCCATGTTAGTGTTTGCCAACATGTTGCCAACATTAGCATTTCAGCTAATTGTAGCTAGCATTTCCATAGTGTGTGGATATTCTGAATTAAGACCTATGGTTACCTTACTAAATGGTGTATGTTAATGTTTATTGTCATGTTAGTGTTTGCCAACATGTTGCCAACATTAGCATTTCAGCTAATTGTAGCTAGCATTTGCATAGTGTGTGGATATTCTGAATTAAGACCTATGGTTACCTTACTAAATGGTGTATGTTAATGTTTATTGTCATGTTAGTGTTTGCCAACATGCTGCCAACATTAGCATTTCAGCTAATTGTAGCTAGCATTTCCATAGTGTGTGGATATTCTGAATTAAGACCTATGGTTACCTTACTAAATGGTGTATGTTAATGTTTATTGTCATGTTAGTGTTTGCCAACATGTTGCCAACATTAGCATTTCAGCTAATTGTAGCTAGCATTTCCATAGTGTGTGGATATTCTGAATTAAGACCTATGGTTACCTTACTAAATGGTGTATGTTAATGTTTATTGTCATGTTAGTGTTTGCCAATATGTTGCCAACATTAGCATTTCAGCTAATTGTAGCTAGCATTTGCATAGTGTGTGGATATTCTGAATTAAGACCTATGGTTACCTTACTAAGTGGTATATGTTAATGTTTATTGTCATGTTAGTGTTTGCAACATGCTGCCAACATTAGCATTTCAGATATTGTAGCTAGCATTTCTAGTGTGTGGATATTCTGAATTAAGACCTATGGTTACCTTATAAATGGTGTATGTTAATGTTTATTGTCATGTTAGTGTTTGCCAACATGTTGCCAACATTAGCATTTCAGCTAATTGTAGCTAGCATTTCCATAGTGTGTGGATATTCTGAATTAAGACCTATGGTTACCTTACTAAATGGTGTATGTTAATGTTTATTGTCATGTTAGTGTTTGCCAACATGCTGCCAACATTAGCTTTCCTAATGTAGTAGCTTTGTGTGGATATTCTGAATAGCTATGGTTACCTTACTAATGGTGTTGTTATTTTATTGTCTGTAGTGTTTGCACTGTGCCAACATTAGCATTTCAGCTAATTGTAGCTAGCATTTCCATAGTGTGTGGATATTCTGAATTAAGACCTATGGTTACCTTACTAAATGGTGTATGTTAATGTTTATTGTCATGTTAGTGTTTGCCAACATGTTGCCAACATTAGCATTTCAGCTAATTGTAGCTAGCATTTCCATAGTGTGTGGATATTCTGAATTAAGACCTATGGTTACCTTACTAAATGGTGTATGTTAATGTTTATTGTCATGTTAGTGTTTGCCAACATGCTGCCAACATTAGCATTTCAGCTAATTGTAGCTAGCATTTCCATAGTGTGTGGATATTCTGAATTAAGACCTATGGTTACCTTACTAAATGGTATATGTTAATGTTTATTGTCATGTTAGTGTTTGCCAACATGCTGCCAACATTAGCATTTCAGCTAATTGTAGCTAGCATTTGCATAGTGTGTGGATATTCTGAATTAAGACCTATGGTGGTGTATGTTAATGTTTATTGTCATGTTAGTGTTTGCCAATATGGTACGACTAGCATTTTAGCTAACATTAATATTTTCAGAGTTGTTTAGCTAATATTTCCTTTCTTAGCCCAATTTAAATATGTAATAAGTAATACCTTGTTTTTTTTTATTTTCTGGAGATTCTGTTTATTTTATTTTAGCAAGTCTTCTGCATCTGACTTCAAATACTTACACTAATTCAGCTTACAGCACTCAAACCGCATTTTCGCAAGAAATGCAACTTTTTCTAGTTTTGTGTAACATTTGGATTTCATGGGATTTACGACAATAACTGTAATGCTTATTAAATAAATTTGTTTTATAAATAAATTAAGCTAAGTTACTTGCTAAAAATATATTTCAGTTTTATAAATTTCAATAATTAAGGCAAAGTATCGTCTCAGGACTCAAATTAGATCAAATTTTACGTTAAAAGATAGAAATGGAGGCCAGAAATGCTGACCGGAATATCCCTACTGTATATAATTAAAGCAGATTATTAAAATGTATTAATATGTGGAGGATCTGTCATGCTGTGGCCTGTTTCACTACCAATAACCCAAGGAACATGTTGGAGCGCTTTGGCATCAGTCTGATGGCTGTAACCATGTAAAACATGCAGCCACAAGGAGCCAGTCGCAGTTCTGTTTAAACAAAGAGTTGTTTTTACTACAAAGAAGAAATTTCCTCAAAGTTACAGTTCATTTTTTCCTCACTGCTGCAGCAAAGAAAAGGTTATTCTTCCACGTCTTTACCATGAGTTAGCCTGTGTCTCTCAGCTGGAATTAACTGAAAGCAATGCAGCGATCCGATCCAATTAATCTGAATATTAGATGGAGGAACCCCTGAAAGTGGCTGCAGAACCCCATGAAGGCCGGTTCATCCTGGAGAAAGTTCCTCTCTGCTGCTTTAAACTTCAACTTTAGTCGTTTTCCTAGAATCTGAAAGCAGCAGCAGCAGCAGGAGGTGAGGTTCTCCAGGTCAGGCGCCGGCCGTCACGCTGCTGGATGTTCTGTCGACGCGCTGCTCTTGGCTCCGTGTTTTGCTTCTTACCCCTCCTTTCCACTGGACGCGTCAGCAGCACGTCTTACGTGGCTGACAGTCAATATAATCTTCTCCACTTGAGGCGAGAGCAGCACGAGTTTGCGCAGTCACAGGAGCGTCATGTTGCAGCACTTTTCTAAATATACGCAGCGGTCCTATTTACTACGCGCTACGCCTCTGAAACGTATATATTTCGACATTTCGGCTAGGGGAAAACAGGAAATCAGACGGCTCGGCATCTGGAAATTTTCAAAATAAAAGAAGAGTGCTGCTTTCTGGTTGCTTTACTTAAAATTTTTTTTTTTTACAAAGTTCAGTACCTGTACGGCCCGGTGAGAAGTCAGTACCTCGCGGGAGAGTCTCATTTGTGTTTCATCAATGACGATAACGGTTGATCATTGAAGTGGAGAAGCACTCAATCCTGTATGACCGCAGTCACAGTTCTTTATAAAGACAACGTCAAGAAGGATAAAGCATTGAATGACATATCTGCTGTTATGGGGCAAGATGGTGAGTTTATCCTACTTATGAAGCAGAATATGCGAGTGAAACGAGCTGCTCCTGTAACGCGCTGCTGACGCACGCAGTGGAAGGCCTTGGTTAGAGCGCAGGCGCTGGCTTTCACTCAGCTGTGAGAATGCAAAACGGCTCCAATTCACAACCAGAGCAGCAGCTGTTCGACCCTAAGCCCCAGGTTCCTTCAGGGGGTCGGGTTGCTTCTGAAAGTTTGATTAGCTCCCGGAAGTCTGGTTCTTTCCTGGGGGTCCGGGATGGTTGGGTTGGTCTGGGGGGTTTGGGTCGCTCCTTGGGGTTCGGGACACTGCAGGGGGTTTGGGTCGTGGGTGTCGGGGTTTGCTCCTAGAAGTTTGGGTCACTTCTGGGGTTCAGGGGGTCTGGTCGCTCCCGGAGGTTTTATTCGCTCCTGGGGGTCCTAAGTGATTGGTTCCCTCCTGGGGATTGGGGTCCCTCCTGGGAGTCCGGGATGGTTGGGTTGCTCTGGGGGGGTTTGTGTTTTTCCTGGGTGTCAGGGTAGCTACTGGGGATCCGGGGCGATCTTGGGGGTCTGGAGTGTTTGGCTCGCTCTTGGGGGCTCGGGTGTCTGGCAGTGGGGGGTCTGGGTTGCTCCCGCGGTGTCCGAGACACACCAGGGGGTCTGGTTCGCTTTGGGGGGGAGGGGGATTTCTTGGTTCACTCCTGGAAGTACGGGGGGCTCTGGAATACTGCTGAAAGTAGAGGTTTATCCGGGTCGCTCCTTTTTGTCGAGGCGGGTTTGGTTAGCTTCTGGGTGTCCGGTCCGTTCCTGGAGAGAGGGGGGGGGGGGTTTGGATCTCACTGGGGGGTCTGGGACACTCCTGATAGAAGGGGTTGCCCCTGGGGAGGGGGGGGGGTTGGGTTTGGGTCGTTTCTGGGTGTCAGGGTAGCTACTGGGGATCCAGGGCGATCTTGGGGGTCTGGAGTGTTTGGCTCGCTCTTGGGGGCTCGGGTGGCTGGCAGTGGGGGGTCTGGGTTGCTCCCGCGGTGTCCGAAACACACCAGGGGGTCTGGTTCGCTTTGGGGGGGAGGGGGGTTTGTTGGTTCACTCCTGGAAGTACGGGGGGCTCTGCGATACTCCTGAAAGTAGGGGTTGCTCCGGGTCGCTCCTTTTTGTCGGGGCGGGTTTGGTTAGCTTCTGGGTGTCCGGTTCGTTCCTGGAGAGAGGGGGGGTTGGATCTCACTGGGGGTCTGGGACACTCCTGATAGAAGGGGTTGCCCCTGGGGAGGGGGGGGGTTTGGGTTTGGGTCGTTCCTAGGTGTCAGGGTAGCTACTGGAGGTCCGGGGCGATCCAGGGGGTTCGGGTCACTCCAGGGGGTCTGGGTCGCTCGTGAGAGTTTGGGTCGCTCCTTTGTGTCGAGGGGGGGGGGGGTTGCTGCTGGTTTCTGGTTGCTGCTTTCACAAACAACCCGTAAAAACTCTGAAGCTTCATTTTCAAGGATCAAGAAACCGTTTTAGGTTCATCAGTATCATCAATCTCGGCAAATATTAAGGGGATTTCTTCCACTAGTCGGCTGTGATAAAATGTTTTCAGATTTATAATATTCAGCTAAATTAGATTAGTAAATATAGAGAAATTTTTGATTTTAAAATTTCATTTTTAAAATGTATTAATAAGACATTTGCGTAGTTACTACACAAAAATTTAAGCAATTGAAATGTTTTAAATATTGACATTTTCATACATTTTAACACGTAGTCTCTGTTTGGGTTCAGCATTTAAGCTGGGCCCCGGATGGGTTGGGGGGGCCCTAAGCAGCCCCTTCATTCGCTTTTGCCTTTGGCCGGCTCTGGATCCGGATCAGAACCAGGAATCGTGTTTCAGTCCAGAACCCAAAATGTCTGATTGATATTATAGGAAGTCTGAATAAATGAATTGAGTTAAATCTGATGATCAGAACCAGTACGGATGAAAGCAGCTCCCAGTCAGACCAGTAGCTGTTCCCAGAACGCTCCTCCCTCCCTCCCCCACTAACTCTTCTTCTTCTCTGTTGCCTCCAGGATCAAACCCGACGCCTCCTCCTCTTCCTCCCGCCCCTCCTCCTCCTCCAGACTCCTCCTCCTCCCGACCTCCTCTGCCTGGAGGCCGCTCCGCCCTGCTCAGCTCCATCCAGACCTTCAGTAAAGGCCACCTGAAGAAGGCCAACACCGTGGACCGCAGCACGCCCCGGTTCTGACCCGGAGCGCCGCCTCCTCCGCCGCCACACTGTGCTCCAACGTCCCTCAGATGTGAAAACCAATCACTAACGGAACCACCCAAGTACTCCTGCCTTTTGACTGTTTTAATCTGTAGCTGTGGGGAGGAGACAGGTCAGAACCTGGGTCAGAACCTGGGTCAGAACCTGGCTCCTACTGGACAACCTTCAGCATCAGAGCGGCTGTGTCCGGTTCATCCGCTTGCTTTCTTTCTCTGCCGTTTGCAGTAAAAGTAGCAGCAGCACCTTTTCGGTTCTGATCGTACCGAGCGAAGATGATCCGATCTCAGAAGTTTTTCCTTTTTATTTGTTTGTTTTTCTTTTTCGCTCCTCCTGGTTCTGGGCTGATTCAAGCTTGTTTTGTTTTTTTAATCGTGTTGTGGAAACGTCAGGAGTTTCGCCTGGATGTTTGGGTCAGGAAGCCTCGTTATGGAGTCCAGTCAGGATCATTTCCTTTAAAAACATCCAGAAATATGTCGATTCTTCTGCCTTCAGCTTCAAACTCTTTTTATTTTGTCGGGGGTTGTTTTGCACATAAAATACGTCTTTGCCATAAAATCCCAAAAACCAGACAGAAAGTACAATCTAAAGATATTTATTGAAAAAATTGTGAGATTAGGAGTGAATAAAGTTAATATTTTATAAAGATGTTCTCTAGTTAAAGCAGCAGCTCTGAACCCTCGGCTTTGTCTGTCAGGCAGCAGCTCTGTTTATTCCTGCTGCTTCGTATATTTTTATGAAAGTTTAGATCTTTATCGGCTGGTTTCTCTCTGCAGACATGTTGGGATGAATTAGTGCGTCTCCGAGTCGCTGAGGATTAATTTCAGAGCCCAAAAGTTGTTTTTCATGCATGTTTTGTCGGAATGTTTTTTTTTATTGTTTGCTTGTGCCATATGGATTATGTCACACGATGGGAGATCCTGAATGTCTGTTTTGTTGTTTTTGCTTTTTAATGCATGTGTCAGTTTGGTACATGGGCGACTTTATATTCAGCTCCTTCAGCAACCAGATTTAACACCATCTGGTTTTTGGTTAAACATCACAGACGATCTGTCAGGAGAAATAACTGATTATTCTGGGGATATAAGTTCATCTTTTTTATTTTTCCCTCCCACCAGAAAATAATCATAGTTTTAAAAGAGCGCCATCATCCTCAGAAGGTTTTCCAGATGTCCCCAGGTTTCACTAAATACAGCTTCTCAGCGTTCACAGAAACCCGTATCTGCTGTCGGGATTTAAAGCTAAATATTTAGGAGAAATTAGGATTTGTCCAGATTCTGCATCATCGTCTCAAACTGAAGCTGACCAGAACTGAGATCTGTGCGCTGAAGCAGCTGGAGACACTTTACCTGCAGCACCTTTCTGTCTGAAATCAAACCAAGTTCTTGCTGGAAGCCTAAATAATTCGCTCTGGACCAGAGGAGCCGGTCCAGAAGCTCAGAATGTCTGTGCAGCACTTTAGCGGTTCGGTCCGGATGAATCTGCGTTGAACTGCAGCGTTCAGATGTGAAATCTGCATGGAGTGGATCATAAACGCGCCTACAAAAAACAAAAAAAACAAAAAAAACGGTTCAGGGAAGCAGACGGTCGTGTACGGCACACGCTTGGTGACAAATGTATCTGATCGCACCGTGAAATGGGGTGAAATTAATATGCTTAAATAAAAACCTGATTTATTTACAACACCTCATGTCTCCCTGTTTGTTGTCTGCTTCTGGTAGCAGCAGCATCATTCTGAGGGAACTGAAATACACTTAGCAATGAAAACACATAAGGTGAAAAAACATTTCAGTTTGGTTTTGTTTGTTATATTTAATGATTCTGACTTGTTTCAACACATTAAGGAACATTATAAATTTAGTATTTTATTGTGTTTATTTTGACATCCATACTGATTCCGGTGGTTCTGTTTTCCAGCTTACTAACAGAAAATTAATATTTAACAGTTATGGTAGATTCTGCCATCTGCTCCTTACTTATTTATTATGTCGTTTTCTTCCTTAGATCCCAGATAATATTACAGATGTAGAAAGTAAATAGGGTCACAAATCCTCCAAAATTAATGTTATTAAAGGCATTATCAATAAATGTAATAATTAAAAATGTTATGAAATATTTAATAATCATATATAAATGTTTATTTACATGCTAAAACACATACTGAAATAATTAAAATCAATTTAGCATAATTTTGATTTATTAGACAAAGATGTGAAGATAAGAAAAGAAATTATTATTTCTAATTTTTTTTATTTAAGACAAACATAATTTTATAGTTAGTTTTTATTTTTTATTACAAATTTCCACATTTATAAACATCAGTTTTGGGACTTTTGATTATTTTTTTGATTTTTTTTTTTTGTCGGGAACTGCATATACCACAGGTCAAACCTTCCTTTATCAGCTGAGGTTATAAAGCAGAAACCTTCCTTTCATCCACAGCCGCTCACCTCCTGCAGGTGGAGCATTGAGCACAAACACACACACTCCCCTGGTAGGAACGTCAATCTAGAGAGAGTTACGAGACATCACAGCCAGTAACGCTTACCAGACATGACCTATCCAACCTGTTCTACTAATAACGTCCACTGGTAAAGACTCATAGCTGGTTCCTGACAGAAACAGGAGTGTCTCTATTTGCCATTACATATACAGTAGGGCTATCAATGATAACAAATTTGTATCTAATCAATCATAATATTTTATCTATATATTAAATATATACATACTTATATACTAGCTGGACTTTTGCTTCCTATTTCAGCTGTAAAAAGGGCAAACAATTCTAAAATATGAAACAAATTTTTGAACTTCTGAATCGATTACTATAAGAATCTATTCAAAATTGATTTCTCGATTATTTCAACACAGTTTGCATTTTTGCTGTGGTGTTTTTGGCTCCTTCAGTCTTCCATACCTTATGACAGCGATGTCCTTGGGTTCATCTTCCATTTCGGCGCTTTCTCCCGCCTCTCTCCCCGCTGAACGACTCTGATTGGCTGACTGTCACAGCAACCTCCGTCCTGCGTGCGGACTGGCGCGCTGATTGGTTGAAATCTCCTGACCTCATTGGAGACCCCGCCTTCTCTCCCGGCAGAGGACAGCGCAAAGATGGCGACGTCCCTGAGGTGTTTTCTTCGCTCCGGAAAGGTAGAAACATTAAATCCGTTCTCGGTTATTTGGGAGCCGTTTCCCGGCGACCCGTGGCGTGTTTAACGGCTCATTTCTCCCCGCAGCAGGCCGTGATGGTGGTGGCTCGGCGGGGCATTCACAGGAGCTGTCCGGCCGCTGTTCAGGTCAGTCTGTCGGCAGCCAGAACATGTTTGACTCGGTTACTCTTCAAAATGCGTTTAAAATGATTATTAAAGTCATCTAATGACGCTGAAAGTAAATAAACAGTAACCGTTAAACACTGTCTGACATTTAATAACAATATTGGTGCAGTTATTCAGTGAAACAATCGGGGAACAAAATGTTTTCATGAATGTTTAGGTAAAAATTTTGTTTAACTTCTTCATGAAACTAAGATTAACCGTGAAATACTAATTTTTAGAGAGTTAAATGTTCATAAACCCACCTGATATGTCTCTGAATCCTTAAGTTAAACAGATTAATCAGTGGAATTTACAAAACAAAATATAAATGTTTTCAATATATTAAATAAAATATTAAATTCTTATCATTTTGTCTTTTAAATGAGCATTATTATTATGGCCACTCAGTTCAGTTGGTAATTAACTTTGAATATGGTTATACCTTGATATATTGTGATACTTTTATGTTGCAATATTTGAGTAAAATGAAAAGGATACCTAGCTAGATGAAGTAATAAAACGGGTTGTAGTGATTAGAATGCTGGGACAGGTTTTCCAGAGTAAAATTCAGTTTTAAAAATCACAATATTGTCCAGGTGTGTCGGAGCAGAGACGCCATCTAGAAGATGCAGGTTCGTAGCTACGGAGGACAGTTGATCAGTTCATCCTCTACACTTATTCCCATCTGACTCCAGCATGGAGGGAATACTGACATAAATCATAAAAAAGTTGTTATTCCACCACAAAATACTTGACTTTAGAACCACAGCAAGTTCCTACAGCGAAGAAGAGGAAAAAAGGGATGTGAACTAAGCTGCATCATTCAAGTAGCGCCAGGAAATGTATGCTGAGTTCAGGAGCATAGGGTATTCCAGCTTATTCTGGAAATGTAATGCAAGTATTGATGGGGTCATGTCCCTGACATCCCCGGCTATCGATGCCTCAAAATATTAAATCATTTATCATTGTGCAAGTGAGTAATTAGCTTTTAGAAAGATGCATTACATATATGTTGAAAAATAGTGATAACTGATAACGATGTGTGTGAGTTATCAGCAGTGGTGGAATTACCATCAGGCAAAGTTAGGGCCCCAAACACTTTAAGGGCCCCATAATGAACACTTAACAAATATCTTTTTTTCCTTCTAAATTATTCCACACAGTCATTAAAAAAACCAAGCAACCCAAAACATAATTTCACCTAAAGGATTATTAGGAACAGCTGTTCAATTTCTCCTTAATGCAATTATCTAATCAACCAATCAGAGTTGCTTCATTGCATTTAGGGGTGTGGTCCTGGTCAAGACAACCTCCTGAACTCCAAACTGAATGACAGAAAGGGAAAGGTGATTTAAGCAATTTTGAGCATGGCATGGTTGTTGGTGCCACGTCTGGGTTTTTCACAATCTGCTCAGTTACTGGGATTTTCACCCACAACCATTTCTAGGGCTTACAAAGAATGGTGTGAAAAGGGAAAAACATCCAGTGTGCGGTGGTCCTGTGGGCGAAAACGCCTCGTTGATGCTAGAGGGTCAGAGGAGAATGGGCCGACTGATTCAAGCTGATTGAAGAGCAACTCTGACTGAAATAACCACTCGTTACAACCGCGGAACGCAGCAAAGCGTTTGTGAAGCCACAACACGCACAACCTTGAGGCGGATGGGCTACAACAGCAGAAGACCCCACCGTGTTCCAATAATCTCCACTACAAATAGGAAAAAGTTGCTACAATTTGCATGAGCTCACCAAAATTGAAGACTGGAAAAATGTTGCCTGGTCTGATGAGTCTCTATTTCTGTTGAGACATTCAAATGGTAGAGTCAGACTTTGGCGTAACCAGAATGAGAACATGGATCCATCATGCCTTGTTACCGCTGTGCAGGCTGGTGGTGTAATGGTGTGGGGGTGTTTTCTTGGCACACTTTAGGCTCCTTAATGCCAATTGGGCATCGTTTAAATGCCACGGACTTCCTGAACATAGTTTCTGACCATGTCCATCCCTTCATGACCACCATGAACCCATCCTCTGATGGCTACTTCCAGCAGGATAATGCACCGTGTCATAAAGCTCCAATCATTTCTAACTGGTTTCTTGAACACGACGATGCGTTCTCTGCACTACCCCCACAGTCACCAGATCCCAACCCGACAGAGCGTCTTTGGGATGTGGTAGAGCGAGAGCTTTGTGCCCTGGATGTGCATCCCACAAATCTCCGTCAACTGCAAGATGCTATCCTATCAATATGGGCCAACATTTCTAAAGATGCTTTCAGCAGCTTGTTGAATAAATGCCACTTAGAATTAAGGCAGTTCTGAAGGAGAAAGGGGTTCAACACCGTATTAGTTTGGTGTTCCTAATAATCATTCAGGTGAGTGTAGATGCTTTAATGCATCAGGCTGCTAAAGGCGTGTGTTAATGTCCCCTAAACCCCCCCCCCCCGTTAAAATGGACTATTCCATGACCGGGGCAAATGCACGATCTATCTTTTATAAGCAACTCACAAATATAAAGGAGAGTCCTGACTACTCTGTCGCACATCTGTTCTGCCTTCAAAGAGCGTTCGAAATGGTGAGCTCAACAACATAAACCCTGAAAATAAAATAAGCCATAAACCTGTTGGTTGGCAAGCGACATTTGGTGCAAACTAAATATTTTCTTTACGGTTTTTTTAACGAGTACTAAAAACAAAACTATATTATTTTATTAGTTGTGTTTTAACACATCTCAGATTTCTACGAATTTTGTTTGAAAGGTTTTGGATTTCCATTTGTAATTTGATATCTTGTCAGTTTTGTAGCACTTCCTTTCTCTCAACAGCATATTCCAGGTAACAGAATATAATGGTCTCTCTTTTTTTTTTTTAAAGACAAGCTTTTCAGAGATTGTATAACACATTTTGTGCAGATGCTGCAACTTTTTCTTCTCTGCTACAGAACCAGCAAACTCTGTTGCACCAAAGCTAAAGTTTAAAGCGATAAATAGATGCATGATAAAGGTGATAAAGATAGAAGTTAACATCCAGCCCTGCATTCATTTCTGTAAAATTTGGCTGAGCGCTTGATTGTCAGATAAATCCAGGGCGATTGCTGAGTGTTGAACCTGCTTTAGTCGTTCTGATTTCTTAATTTTATATTTCTGGACATTATTATTTAATTCTGTGCCGGCGTGTTTTTAATTCTTCTTGGTAGGAAGACATTAGTTGGCTGCCAAATGTTTAGTTTTGATAGTATTAAGCCTGTTTGTTCAGAATTTTATGCAATCACACAGTAACCAGCTAAATGATTAAATACTGAAACTATTCTGCAAGTTACTGTATTTCCCTTTTAATAATTTAGCCTTTTAATAATTCCTGCATCAAGAATGTTAAGGTATTGTAGTAATTTTCCCTTTTTGAATGTTAATACTAAATCTATTAGTCTATCAGCTTTCACGACTTTCAGCCCATTTGAAACAACCTGAATATCTGCTGAACTTGAAATGGCTTGTTGGTGAAAGTGTGATATACAAATAAACTCACAAACATGGCTGCCTGACACATACTTTTACAGAAATGAATATTATTATATGTGGAAAATACATCTTTAAAACCGTTAGATGTGTTTTTCATTCAGATGCGGTCCCAAACATCTAAATTCTGGACATTGGTGCCGTTTAATGACTGGACCAGTGAAGAAGTTACATATAGGGACATTTTTCTAACATAGAACTGAAAAAGTTTCCAAACAACAGCTGCAGAGGGCCCCGTGTCTTTGTTTGTATTTTCAGCAAGTCATAGAAAACCTTAAACCTTTTAAATAATTAAAGAAGAACGCACATTCCTGTACATTTTAAATCAAATTGTTTTTATTTATTACTGGTGAAAAGAGAATCTCCCAGAAATTGTTCAGTTCACACGGCATGTTTGAGAAATATAATAAGTTTGTAGGGCCTTTATTTTTCTGTAAATAAACAAACATATAAAGTTGGTTTTAATGTTTAAAATCCAATATTATCTATCTATCTTGTGGTGAATAATACTTTTGACAACTCAGGTTTTTTCTTTATTTGACATCAAGCAACAATAAAGCTGTATTTCTTATAAAAAAGCTCCTAAATAGAACTGATGTCTCTTAGTTGCAAACATCGGTAAGAAGTTTAGCACAATGTCCCATAATTCCTGATTTTGTCCCTAACGGCGCCCCGTCTCCTGCAGGTGACGGTGCGGGACGCCCTGAACCAGGCCATGGACGAGGAGCTGGAGCGGGACGAGCGGGTGTTCCTGCTGGGGGAGGAGGTGGCTCAGTACGACGGCGCCTACAAGGTGAGCTGGACCAGAACCAGAGAACGGTTTGCTGTAGTAGTACAACACAGAGGCACTCCGGAGCCGTTAACCGGGCTCCATCAGAACCTGTAGCGATGCCGTCAGAACTGGCTGGTGTCTGTGGGTTCTGTAAAGGCCGCTCTGGGTTTGTGTGCAGGTCAGCAGAGGTTTGTGGAAGAAATATGGCGACAAGCGGATCATCGACACTCCGATCTCCGAGGTGAGTCTGGAGCTGAAGCTCACTGAGCGCGCTCGCTTTAAGCCCCGCCCCCCCTGACCGTTTCCCCCTGTCTGTTCTGCAGATGGGCTTCACCGGCATCGCGGTCGGCGCCGCCATGGTGAGTCCTGACCTGTTCACGTTTACCCTGCCGCCATGTTGGATCTGACGCGCTCTGCTTCCTCCGTCCCCTCAGGCCGGCCTCAGACCCATCTGTGAGTTCATGACCTTTAACTTCTCCATGCAAGCCATCGACCAGGTCATCAACTCCGCCGCTAAGACCTACTACATGTCGGCGGGGCTGCAGCCGGTGCCCATCGTCTTCAGGGGGCCCAACGGGGCGTCGGCGGGCGTGGCCGCGCAGCACTCGCAGTGCTTCGCCGCCTGGTGGGTGTCGGTACAAAACCGTGAGGGGATTGTGGGTCAGGCGGCGTGTCGTCTGAGCTGAATGTCTGTCTGCAGGTACGCTCACTGTCCGGGCCTGAAGGTGGTGAGTCCCTGGAGCGCCGAGGACGCCAGAGGTCTGCTGAAGGCCGCCATCAGAGACGACAATCCTGGTGAGACTGACGGGTCTGGATCGGAAGCGGCGTTGCGGCGGGACGCCGGCGTTCCTCACGGTGTTCTCCTCTCTCTGCTGCAGTCGTGTTCCTGGAGAACGAGCTGATGTACGGCGTTCCCTTCGAGATGTCCGAGGAGTCGCAGTCCAAGGACTTCACCATTCCCATCGGCAAGGCTAAGGTGGAGAGGCAAGGTGGGTAAACCCAGTTAGAATACTGGTAGAGGCTCCGCCGGACGATAACTGAAGGGTTTCATTAGAACCCCATCATAAAGAAGCAAGTAAAACTGTATTTGTGTAGCGCTTTTTCACAAAGTGCGTTACAATCAGATCAAGATTTGACATTAAAAGCAAAATTAATAAGATGGGTATTTACCCGGCCGTGAAAGAGTCCACCTTTCTGAGGGATAATAGTCGTGAGTTCCAGCGTGTTGAAGCTCAACAGATCCAATGTACCTGACCTCAAAGATCTCGAGGGGTTAAACATTAAGTTTGGACGATAATTCGATAGCAATATCTATCGATCGATAGAAAACAAGTGATCCCTGATAAGACACAATAATAGCAAAGTTTTTCCCAGATGCCAAGACTGTTTCCTCTGCGTTTTTTTTCTTATTTAGTTACAGAAAAATTGGTTGCCGTCCTGGTTCTGGCATTATTTAGGCACAATAAAAGATAATTATCAGAAATATCCAGAATTGAGGATGAAATATTGCCACCAGAGACTAAATACTTTAAAAACGGCATAGCTCTAAGAACAGCTCCCTGTGGGACTCCATAGAGGACAAAATGGACCACAATGTTATTTGTGACTCACACAAGAGCAGTCTCAGTGAGGCGTAGAGCATGGAAACCCGACGTAACTTTATTATGCTGATTAAATACTGTGGTTAGCTGTTGGACCACCGCCTTCTCTAAAAGCTGAATTCTCCTTTACAACAGAGTGGAGGACGTCTCCAGATGTCAAAACGTATTAAATCTTGTTAATTATTGGTCAAACGAGCAGCTTATCCCAGTTCAGCTGAAACAAAAAGTCAGCTGGAGGTTCTGCAGGGTCCGTCATCGACAGACATTCCTTAAGAGAAGTTCGATGTCACTTTCAGAATCACCAATCAGGTTTTTATCAGCTGATACTGATATTTTTATATTTATTTGGGAGAATCTAAAACGTTCCAATCAGTTAAAAGTTTTCTGTGTAAGAAATCCCAGCAGATTGTGCTGAGTCATTGATGTCAGGTTGTGCTTGGATCATGCAGACTAAAACCACAGCAATCCCTCATACTGAGCAAGCATGTAGCGACAGTGGAGAGGAAAAACTCCCCTTTAACCTCTGGCAGAACCAGAACCTGGCTCGGTACAAGCTGGAATCGCGAATTATGAGTATTTTCTAATAATTTTAAACTCGTCCCAGATTGAAATCTGAGCCCGTCTGAAGTTGATCCTTGAATTCAGAGATTTTTCTCTCCTTCGTTGTGAATCTTTGTTTCGTTTCACTGCTGGATTCAAACCCAGAGAAATTAAACTGGCTGCTGATCCTGATCCTGGTTGGATGGGGAGGGGCTTAAGGTGTCCTCAGTTCCTCCTCCTCATCGTCATTTTTCTCCTCATCCTCAGTTTCTCCTTAGTTCCTCCTTAGTTCCTCCTCAGTTCTTCCTCCTCCACAGTTCCTCAACAGATCCTCCTTAGTTCCTCCTCCTCCTCAGTTCCTCCTTAGTTCCTCACCCTCCTCAGTTCCTCCTCATCAGTTCCGCTTCAGTTCCTCTTCAGTTCCTCCTCCATAGTTCCTCCTCATCAGTTCCTCCTTAGTTCCTCCTCAATTCCTCATCATCATCAGTTCCTCCTTAGTTCCTCCTCATCAGTTCCTCCTCCTTAGTTCCTCCTCATCAGTTCCTCCTCCTTAGATCCACCTCCTCGGTTCCTCCTCCTCATCAGTTCTTCCTCAGTTCCTTCTTAGTTCTCATCATCAGTTCCTCCTTAGTTCCTCCTCCTTAGTTCCTCCTCATCAGTTCCTCCTCCTCAGTTCCTCCTCCTTAGTTCCTCCTTAGTTCCTCCTCAATTCCTCATCATCATCAGTTCCTCCTTAGTTCCTCCTCCTTAGATCCTCCTCCTCGGTTCCTCCTCCTTAGTTCCTCCTCCTTAGTTCCTCCTCATCAGTTCCTCCTCCTTAGTTCCTCCTCATCAGTTCCTCCTCATCAGTTCCTCCTCCTTAGTTCCTCCTCCTCAGTTCCTCATCAGTTCCTCCTCCTTAGATCCTCCTCCTCGGTTCCTCCTCCTCATCAGTTCCTTCTTAGTTCTCATCATCAGTTCCTCCTTAGTTCCTCCTCCTCCACAGTTCCCCCTCCTTAGTTCCTCCTCATCAGTTCCTCCTTCTTAGTTCTCATCATCAGTTCCTCCTTAGTTCCTCCTCCTCCACAGTTCCTCCTCTTCCTTAATTCCTCCTCCATAATCAGTTCTTCCTCAGTTCCTTCTTAGTTCCTCCTCCTTAGTTCCTCCTCAGTTCCTCCTCCTCATCATCAGTTCCTCCTTAGTTCCTCCTCAATTCCTCATCATCATCAGTTCCTCCTTAGTTCCTCCTCATCAGTTCCTCCTCAGTTCCTCCTCCTTAGTTCCTCCTCATCAGTTCCTCCTCCTTAGATCCTCCTCCTCGGTTCCTCCTCCTCATCAGTTCTTCCTCAGTTCCTTCTTAGTTCTCATCATCAGTTCCTCCTTAGTTCCTCCTCCTCCACAGTTCCTCCTCCTTAGTTCCTCCTCATCAGTTCCTCCTCCTTAGTTCCTCCTCCTTAGTTCCTCCTCCTCAGTTCCTCCTCCTTAGTTCCTCCTCATCAGTTCCTCCTTAGTTCCTCCTCATCAGTTCCTCCTCCTTAGTTCCTCATCAGTTCCTCCTTCTTAGTTCTCATCATCAGTTCCTCCTCCTTAGTTCCTCCTCAGTTCCTCCTTCTTAGTTCTCATCATCAGTTCCTCCTCCTCATCTCCTCTGTCCACAGGAACTCACGTTACCGTGGTTTCCCACTCGCGGTACGTCAGCCACTGCCTGGACGCCGCCGCCGTCCTCGCCAAGGAAGGAATCGACTGTGAGGTAGGCGGAGCACCCCCCCCCCCCCCGAGGCCCATGGGTGTCTGAGCTCGTCCTCTGACGCCCCCTGCTGGTATTTTCCAGGTGATCAACCTGCGGACCATCCGGCCGTTGGACGTGGAGTGCATCGAGGGCAGCGTGATGAAGACCAACCACCTGGTGACGGTGGAGGGCGGCTGGCCGCAGTTCGGCGTGGGAGCCGAGATCTGTGCCCGGATCATGGAAGGTGATTCAGGAGGAACCCAGATGTTCAGAAAACAGAACCGTAACAGAACCGCTGCTACAAAATAAAACATTTCCAGAACCACAACTCAATATTCCATAAAGATCTACTAGAATACTACAGAAGATTTATTTTTACATTTTAGAACAAAATGACACATTAAATCACTTTTAAAATCATTTTATTGCATCTATTATGCAGAGGTTTAAAGTGAAAAAGTATTGAAGAGCTACTTTTTTTAAATCAAAAAACCCTCATGTAATATTTAAGCGAGACTGAGAAAAAAATAGTTATGTGGAAATCTAAATTGGTACAAAACAACAAATTAAGCTGGGAGAAACGCTTTACTAAAGTTTTCTTTTCAGTAAAAAACGTAATATTACAGTAGTTAATGAGTTTATGTATATTCATTTAGATGCTGTAGTTTGTTTGTAGGTAGAAAACAGGATCACAAGAAGAAAGCTGGTGTATAAAGTCCACTTTGTCATAAAAAACGCTCCTTAAAGATGTTACACTGTTATATTCATTTGTATTGTGAATTTATTCTTCCTTTCACTAAAATCCCACCTCTTCCCTGTAAGCTCCGCCCAGTCCATGACGTAGCCTCGAGCCCCAGCTTGGCTGCGGCTAACAGGCTAATAGTATCAAAGCAACATTTACTGTATTAGAAAAAAGGATTGAGAAGAACCGCTACACAACACGGACACAGTGACTGCCTCCTCACTTATACACAATTAGCTTAATACGTTAGCCAGTGTGATGTGAATTTAATCACACAAACTAGATCCTTATTTCTTCTAACTGAATAATAATTCAGAGATGTAACATTAACTGTGGTAGAAATATAATTATAAATATAAATAAGTCGATGAAGTTACTTCATAAAGCGGTTATAAGTCGACATAAGCGAGACGGCTTCATAACCAGCTAACACTCATTAGCGTTAGCATGTAGCTAGCGTTTTTATTTACTTCCTGGTCTAGCCTGTGCGCCGGTTGCAAGAGTTAATCTCTTTTAAAAAATTCTACCTCGGTACTGGCTAAGGTTCATGAAGCAGCCATCGGTCACATTATCTGAAGGTAAAGTGATACCAAACGCTGCTTATGGTACCGCTAAAGAAACCATAAACCACTCTGGAAATAGTACAACACGTTTAAAAGTTGAATTTGCCTCATGTATGACCTTTAACTCGGGTTGAGCCGGTGTTGTAGCGATAGATTCAGACTCCAGGATCGAGTCCTCCCAATCGTTCCTCCGGTCTCCTTTATCTGCCACAACCCACTCTATCCCAAGATGCATTGCTGGTTGGGTGGGAGGTTAGGTTCTAGTAACGATTGCGTACGGTTCGGTTCTGTGGTCGTCTCCCGTTGACTTTAAACTAGTGACGTCGATTTTCTAGTTTCACTGAAATAAGTGAATTAAACCTGGAGATTAAGCGTCAGCATCCATTCCTATAGTAGTAGTCTTCACAGTAAATTAAATGTGTTGTTTAATCTTTGACTGCGCTACTTTTATAAACATTTTAGATTTTATTATTTCCTACCATGGGCCTTACTTTTATGATTTTTCTTTGATACTTGAAGATCCAGATTCTACCGAAACCACCTGGTTACGGTTTGAATTTATTTTGTATTCCCAAAGAAACGACAATCGGTTTTATTTTCCGTTGCTCTGAAACCATTCGCTCTCAGGTTACGGTTTGGATTTTGTTTTTTATATCGTCTTATATTTGAAGTCTGATAAATATTTAAAGAGTTTTACTGACTTATTCATTTATATTGCACACAGTGAGTCTTTCACAATCACTCTGCTGCTAAAAAGTAGATATATTTACCTTATAGATATCAGCCAAATTTTTACTTTTTTTTATTGGTATCTGCATCGGCCTCAAAAAACCCACATCGGTCGGCCTCTAATAAAAACCGAAAGTTTAAAGTTTGTTGTTTTTCATTTAACAAGCGTTTTTTAATTCAAATAAATGCAAGTTTCCTTACGTGTGGATAATTTAGAAGTGTATCTTCTGAATATTTAGCTTTCATTTTATCTAAAATATCTTTATTTATGTTGAGAAATTTGGTTGCTTTATTTTGGAAAAATACTTTTTAAGTGCATTTTGCAAAATGTATGTTCTTTAAAAAGCATTCTAAACCTTTTTGAAGTGGATAAGCAGCCATTGTGACGCATAGAGAGAATATATGCATCGCCCTACGTCCCTCCTCTAACCTCCTCCTGTCGTCCTGTCCTGTCCTGTCTTAGGCCCCGCCTTCAACTACCTGGACTCTCCGGTTACCAGGGTAACGGGAGTGGACATCCCCATGCCGTACGCTAAGATCCTGGAGGAGAACAGCCTCCCTCAGGTCAAGGACATCATCTTCTCGGTGAAGAAGACCCTCAACGTCTGAGGACGCCTCCGGTTGTTTCCTGACGGACGCTACGCGGACGCACAGAGTCCGGATCCGTCCGGGCTCGGCGTCTCCGCCTTACACTTCCTCCCCTTCAGAATAAAAGCCCCGCTCTGTCTGGGCCCAAATCAGAGCCAGAATCTGTTTCCGCATCATTTGAAACCAGTTTCCAACGTCTCTGCAGTTTGTTCTCCAGCCCCCACATCTTTTTTAATTTCTCCCGTCCTGACCTTTGACCCCACCCCCCACCCCCCGTCTTCTCCCTGGATCGGATCAGAACGCAGCGGCGCCGCTGAAAGCTGGTGTATTTATGGTAGCCGTGGATGTTTCTGTCCCTGAAAGCGACTCTGTTACACAAATAAAATCCTGCTAGTCCTCCTGGTTCTGCTCTGTTCTTCCTCATCAGAACCGGGCCGGTTTCTGCTCTTTGAGATTGCACTGCTGTGGCTTTAAAACGGAACTGAATCTGGACCAGAACCGACCCTGAAGCGATTTTATTTGGCTGCTTCGATCAGATCTGGGATAATAAAGCTGATTTCATCTAAATTGGAGCCAAAATGGTCAAATTTAAAACAGAGAAACTGAACGAAATAATTGCTCGTGTGAATTATTTCAAACCTGCTCAATAATAAACTAAACCTGAAATATTCTATTTAAAGTTATCGCATCCTTTTTTTTCATAGAAATCACTAATTCAGGGTGTCCTAGTCCAATCCTGAAGCTCCTAGACGCTGAACCAGATGAATGTCTTGTTTCCAGGCCTCTGCAGAGCTGAAACATGAGGGACTTTAATGCTGGAAAAACTGTAATAAAGAGACGCATTCGGACGAAGTAAGTTTTATCTAACAGGCGACAAGTGAAATGGAATAAAAATTTCCCTTTTTATGATCAAATTGATTTATAAAAATGTCCATCCAATAAAAGATTATTTTTAGTTTGGGTTTGAGCTTCAGGTGTGACCCGATTCTCAACAAAATGTTGCTGATTTTAACCAAATTATTGGGTAAAGCCTTGTTGAAATAATCGAAAAATCAATTCCTAATCGATTCACAAGTTCAAAAATCGAATAGTTTGCGCTTTTTTAAAACTGAAATAGGAAGGAAAAGTCCAGACGGCCATTTTAAGTTTTGTGTCTGAAATGGTTATAACAGTTTTCCATGGTGAACTGTTACTCATCCAGTGTTAAGTCATTGAATATTAGGTATATAATTAAATAACAGCTTAAAAAACACTTATTGGCACTGACCCATATCAACATCGAGCTGGATCAGATTGAATCGGATCGAATTGGATCAGACAGAGATAATCCATTCTTGAAATTTGAATCGACACCCAGCCCTATTATTGGGCATAAAAGGCTCGTTTAATATTAAGTGTCAGTATAATTTTCTGATTTAATGGATGCAGATTTTAATTACAGGCCTCATAAATTAAAAATTAATTTTTAATTAGGGGATCGACGGAACTAAAAAATTTAGAAACTAATTTTATTTGAAATTCTACAAAAATCCATGTTGGAAACCAAAACCAGGAGATTCTTCCTGCACCTATTTCTGTCTTTATTTTCAGCAACAAATCATTAAAAAAAACATTTTTAAAATAAAAAAGGTTCTTAACATCAGGATGTTCTGCCGGGTTCCATCAGGCGACCCGAGAGGTTCTGGTTCTGGGAGTCGGACCGCCATGGCGACGAGAAGAACCTGGAGAACCTCGGCTGCTCCGCAGAGTCCAGGAGAGATTCTGGTTTCGTTTTGATGGATGGGAAACTTTGAACTGGTCGGACTGGGAACGATGAGGTCACTTCCTGTCTGAAGAAACGCTCAACGACGTCAACAGAACCGATCGTAAAATATTACCGAGGAAAAAATCCAATTATAGCTAATTAGAAAAGGAAGGATACGAAGTAGGGTACAAGGAAGGAAACGAAGTAGGGTACAAGGAAGGAAGGATGCAAGGTAGGGTACAAGGAAGGAAACGAAGTAGGGTACAAGGAAGGAAACGAAGTAGGGTATAAGGAAGGAAGGAAATGAAGTAGGGTACAAGGAAGGATGCAAGGTAGGGAACAAGGAAGGAAACGAAGTAGGGTACAAGGAAGGAATGATGCAAGGTAGGGAACAAGGAAAGAAACGAAGTAGGATACAAGGAAGGAAGGATGCAAGGTAGGGTACAAGGAAGGAAACGAAGTAGGGTACAAGGAAGGAAACGAAGTAGGGTATAAGGAAGGAAGGATGCAAGGTAGGGTACAAGGAAGGAAATGAAGTAGGGTACAAGGAAGGATGCAAGGTAGGGAACAAGGAAGGAAACGAAGTAGGGTACAAGGAAGGAAGGATGCAAGGTAGGGAACAAGGAAAGAAACGAAGTAGGATACAAGGAAGGAAGGATGCAAGGTAGGGTAAGAGGAAGGAAATGAAGTAGGGTTACAGGAACGAAGGAAACTAAGTAGGGAACAAGGGTATAAGGAAGGAAGGGAGGATACAAGGTAGGGAACAAGGAAGAAAGGATACGAAGTTGGGTACAAGGAAGGAAGGGAGGATACAAGTTAGGGAACAAGAAGATAAGGAAGAAAGGAAGGGTACGAGGCAGGAAACAAGGAGATACAGAAGGTAAGGAGTAGTGAAGGACGGGGACGAGGAGGTAAAGGACACCAACAGTCTCTCCATCTGGCGGCTTTAGTGGATCTGAATTAAGGCACCAAGTCAGCAGAACCTTTCGGACCGGCATCCAACTCTGGTCCAATCAGAGAGCAGATCAGGGTCACATGTTCTGACGTCATCCTCCTCCAGCTGCTGAACTCCTACACTACCCAGAATTCCTCTGAACCTTTGAAGAGGGCGGAGTCTCTGCAGCTCTATGATTAAAGGGGGCGTGGTCTGTATAGTCTGTGGGCGGGGTTTGTTGTGTGCTAGGGAGCTGATAGGTCGGATCGTCCCACCTCTGAGGTTCCCTTCAGCAGATCCAGCCTCACCACCACCACCTTCTTCTTCCCCTGCTCATCCTCATCTTCATCCTCCTCCTCTTCCTCCCTCTCCTTCCTCTTGCCTCTCCTTTCCTTCCTCTTCTCCTCCCTCCTCTGCTTCTTCGCCTTCCTCCTCCTCCTCCTCTCCATCTCCACAGGATCCTCCTCCTCCTCCTCCTCCTGCAGTTCATCCTGGACTTCTTCCTGTTCCACTTCCTGCTCCACTGCCATCACCATTTCCTCCTCTTCATCATCTTCCTCATCCTCCTCTTCCTCATCCTCTTCTTCCTCCTCATCTGTCGTCTCCGGGTCGTGTTTCAGCATCAGGCTCTGCTCCCCATCCTGTTCCCCAGACAGAAAATACAAAGTGAATAGCACAGCAGCGCCCCCAGGAGGCTGACTCAGGAACCAGGAGCAAACTGACTCAGATCTGACCTTTCACCTGGAGAGCCACCAATTAACGGCTAAGCAGATAGCAGTAAAGCAAAAGCGGCCCATCAGGATTGGACCCAGAAACGTGTCTGACAAACGCAGGACTGTACGATAAAAAAATGTTCGGTATGATAAACTATTTCCCATATTTTGCACGTGTGCTACAGCTTTGCTAGCTGCTTTTTTTTCTTTTTTGTTCTTTACTGTAACAAGTGTGTGCAGCATCAACCAATCAGAGCTCTCAACCTTTAAATAGCTAGGCTTAAAACTAGTTAGGAGCATTTGTTAATGGCCGACAAAGTGTTTGTTGTGAATGCATCATTAGCCACGTTTTCCCCAAAAAGTGTAAAGCGATATTTCTGACCATAGGTAGCTACTTTTTCCCGCCCAAAACCAACTAGCGACAAAGATAGCGACATTTCTGACCACTGTTAGCAACTTTTTTCCCCCCAAACAGCACCTAGCTACAAATCTAGCGATGTTTCTGATAATCCTTAGCTACGTTTTTTCCAAAAAGTGTGTCTAACAACAAATTTATAAACATTTCTGACAACCCTTTTCTACTTTTTTCCTCAAAAAAGGCCAGCGGCAAATCTAGCGACATTTCTGACCACTGGTGTCCACACCAAACGCGATAGGAGCGACTAAAAAGTGCGACAAACGCCTAGCTGTTCGCGTGCACATTCGCACCTTGAAGCGTGTACAACGCAAACTGGTCGCGCTTCAAATATGGTATTTTCACGCGCGAACTGGCCTTCAGCGGAGCCGGGGCTACAGTGCATCTGGCAGTGGATTATGGACCGATCTGACGGAGGACAGAGTGGATTATATGTTCGGCCTCCGGTAGAGCTGGGATCGCTGCACTGGGGGTTTGGTGAGCTACAGCTACAGTCTAGCTACGGCGGAGGGATCCATAAACAGCAGCTAGCCTCTCATAAACACCGGCTCCTCGCCGCCTGGAGAACGTGACCTGCTCGCCCAGTTTGTGCCGTGAAGGTCCAAGCTTCGCCTGCCGAAACACCAACTACATTTCTGAGCAGCTGTCCATCTGTCTGCGGCTCATAAAAGTTTATAATATTTGAGCAGCGTGGGACGTGGTGCGGGAGCTGCTACCAGGAAACCAGGAGAGGAGGCTGTTTCAAGGCTCACTTCTAGGCCTAGAGGTGCTTTTACAGCAACAACGGCTCTTTTAAGAGCCACCCACAAACCTCTTAAGAGCATTCCTGTCTAAATAGTTTATTTTATTTCTATCTCTGTATAGGAAACAGCTTGTGTCGTGTAGCTCGGGGTGATTAGCCACGATGTTTATCAGTATTTCCTCCATGTACCAGAATAACTGAAACTCTGTCCCCTGATTGGTTGTCGCGGCGCGATTTTAGGCTGGAGTTCAGATTTTTCCAACTCGAGCGATAAGACGCCATGAGCGCGAATGCACAAAATGCACCACATAAAATGCAGCGCGAATTTTCCATCGCATCTGTAGCGCGAATTGTTCGCGCGAATCAGGCAGAAGAGCTTTTTCGCGACACAAATCTGCTTCTGAAGTGTCTTGCTTCATCGCGCTCCTCCATTGATTTCACATGTAAACCTGAAGCTCTAGTCGCTTTTATTGCGTTTCGTGTGTACACACCGTTAGCTACCTTTTAATACCCAAAAAATTATGAGAGACCACCGTTAGCTATTTACTTTCCAAAAGTTGCCTATCAACGTTTCTGACCACGATTAGCAACCTTTTTTCTAGAAAGGTGGCAAAACAAACAAAAACTAAACTTTCTATTAGTTTTCTCATCTTAACATAGAAATAGACATTTTGTTTAAAAGGTCTTTGACATCCAGTTGCATTTTGATAACTTATAAATCTTGTACTAGACTCTAAACAGTAAAAATATTATAACATTTCTTTTTGAAGGCCTGATGACCCGTTTTTTTTTTTAAAGATTTTGTGTTGATGCTGCAAAACCTGCAGCTTCTGTATCACTAGCGTTAGAAGCTAAAAAAAAAAAAGAGTTAACAATTAACATGTGTCCAATTATGACAAACATTTTGATAGTTACAATAAATTTGTAAAAATATATATTTTCTACAGTAAGTTCTGAAAGTAAAGTTTTAATATTTACCTTCTAATCATGTTTTTTTTTTTTAGCCTACTGACTCTTTTCCATAATGATTCTCGTCCATTTTAACACCAACTATGGGCCATCAGGCCCCAGGGTTCAGTTTTAGGCCCAGTGCTTTTTAACCTGTATATGCCCCCTCTTGGCAGCGTCATCAGAAGACATGGAGTTAGCTTTCACAGTTATGCTGATGATACACAGTTGTACATCTCCATGTCTCCTGATGACACACGGCCAATGGATGCACTTTTTAACTGCATTTTAGACGTTAAATCCTGGATGGCAGAAAACTTTCTGCAGCTCAACCAGGACAAAACTGAGGTTTTAGTTATCGGTCCTGAGGCTCAGAGAGAGAAACTTTTACCAAAACTACAATTACTGTATTTTAATCCTTCTTTACAAGTGAAGAACCTGGGTGTGATTTTTGACTCTGAGCTGACTTTTATCCCTCACATTAAAAATATGACTGAAATAGGTTTTTATCACCTAAAGAACATCGCCAGACTCCGCCCCATTCTCTCTCGGGCCAATACAGAGACACTAATGCAGCTTTTATCACCAGTAGAATCGATTACTGTAATGATTTCTGGTCTTCCCAAAAACACAGCCTCACCCTGATGAAGACCAGGAGGAAGGAGCTCATTACACCGGTCTTAGAATCACTGCATTCTGATCCCCGTATGTTTTAGGATCCATTTTAAGGTTTTTTTAATGGTTTTTAAGTGTCTTAATGGTCTTGGGCCTTCTTATCTGTCAGAAATGCTTTTACCGTATGAACCCTCGCGGTCTCTGCGCTCCTCTAGCAGCTGTCTCCTTATCATCCCCAAAGTTTAGGACACAGACTCATGATGAGACGTCTTTCCATTATTATGGCCCTCACCTCTGGAACAGGCTGATAGAGGACCTCAGGGCCGCAGAGAACGTTCATATTTTTAAGAACAGGATCAAAACTCACCTTTCTAGCTTAGCCTTAAAGTAATTATTATTTATTAATATCTGTTTTAATCGCTCTCCGTGTTTTATTTGATTGAACTTTTAGTTCAGCCTTTAGCTGACTAAATTATTGTTTTTTGCTTCGCACTTTAATTTGATCATATTTTATCATTGTTTTACACTTCATGATTTAACATTTTACTACTTAATCCAATTTTCTGCTGTTTATTTTTATATTTTAACTTCTTATTGTAATCATCCTTCCAGTGTTTCCTCTGAGGGAGGCCTCTGCATCGGTTGGTTGTAGCTGCCTGGGTGGAGGTGAGGGTACCGTCCCTCCCTCCTCTGGGCGCCCTGGGACAGTGCTGCAGTTGATCTGCATTTTAATCTGTAAAGCACTTTAAGAAGCCTTGTAGTTGGAAAAGCGCTTTATGAATAAAGTTTGTGGTTCTCGGCTCTAATCTCGGGACGGTGCCGGTTCTGACTCAGGCCCGGACTCACCAGCTGCTCTTTGCCGTTGCGCAGGCGGTGCAGCAGCAGCCGGACGGTGTCCTTGTTCTGACACAGGCCCATGGTGTTCAGCGTGTTGAGGGCGGTGCTGGGGCAACCCTGCACCCGGAGCTCCGCCCCGAGCGCCGCCTGCAGGAAGTTGTTCCTCCAGACGTTTCTGGTGAAGAGCGGGATGGAGAGCGCCACCACGGTGCGGCGTTCCAGCAGCGAGACGGCCTGCTCCTCCGACAGATGGCTGCTACCCAACCAGGACACAGACAGGGCGGTCAGAACCAAGAGAGCGGGCGGAGGTCCGACGGCCTCCTCCAGACTTACTGGCTGCTTTTGAAGAGGGACTTGATGTCGGGGAAAATTGAGTGGAGGCAGGCGGTGACCAGCGGCGCGTTTTCCTGCGCCCAGTGAAGACATTTCCTCCAGGGGAAGGAAGACAGCGGCTTTCTGCCGGACACCTTCTGGTGGAAAGGACTGTCCGCCTTCCGGGACAGAACCTTCATCTGCAAAGAGACAGAGGTGGTGAGAACCCAGCAGCTGGCTACAGGGGGCGCTACAGGCTACAGACGGCCCACGTTCTCACCTCGTTCCTCAGCTGCTTCCTCCAGAACTCGATCATGGGCCTCCTGGCACCTTTGGACGACCACAGCATCTGGAAGGCCGCCTTGTAGCTGGACTTGCTGACCAGCAGAGCCGCTTTGCTCTTCTTCCCCATCCTGCGGCCCGGCGCCGGCTTCTCCTTTACCTGCAAACAGGAAGCAAAAAGGCCACACCTGGTTAAGGAGAAACCAACAGGTGGAGCAGCTTCTGGGACGAGATTAAAGAGCTTGGTAAAGTCTGAGGGAAAAATCGTTAAAACGGGAGACAAAGAGGAAGAAACGCGAGGAAGAAGGGACGCTTTGTCTCTGCTGGAAACATGATGGATGGATGAACGGCTGGATGAACAGATGGATGGATGAACAAATGGATGAACAGATGGATGGACCAATGAACAGATGGATGGACCAATGAACAGATGGAGGAAGAGATGGAATTGCGGATGGATGAACAGATGGATGGATGAACAGATGGATGAACAGATGGATGGACCGATGAACAGATGGATGAAGAGATGGATGGATGAACAGATGGATGGACCGATGAACAGATGGATGAAGAGATGGATGGATGAACAGTTGGATGGACCGATGAACAGATGGATGAAGAGATGGATGGATGAACAGTTGGATGGACCGATGAACAGATGGATGGATGAATAGATGGATGGATGGATGAATAGATGGGTGAACAGATGGATGAACAGATAAACGGATGGATGAACAGATGGACGGACGGATGAACAGATGGATGAACAGATGGATGGATGAATAGATGGATGAACAGATGGATGGATGGATGAATAGATGGATGAACAGATGGACGGACGGATGAACAGATGGATGAATAGATGGATGGATGAATAGATGGATGAACAGATGGATGGATGGATGAATAGATGGATGAACAGATGGACGGACGGATGAACAGATGGATGAATAGATGGATGAATAGATGGATGGATGAATAGATGGATGAACAGATGGATGGATGGATGAATAGATGGATGAACAGATGGATGGATGGATGAATAGATGGATGAACAGATGGACGGACGGATGAACAGATGGATGAATAGATGGATGAATAGATGGATGAACAGATGGATGGATGAATAGATGGATGGATGGGTGAACAGATGGATGAACAGATGGATGGATGGATGAATAGATGGATGGATGGATGAATAGATGGACGGACGGATGAACAGATGGATGGATGAATAGATGGACGGACGGATGAACAGATGGATGGATGAATAGATGGATGGATGGATGAATAGATGGATGAACAGATGGATGGATGGATGAATAGATGGATGAACAGATGGATGGATGGATGAATAGATGGATGAACAGATGGACGGACGGATGAACAGATGGATGAATAGATGGATGAATAGATGGATGAACAGATGGACGGACGGATGAACAGATGGATGAATAGATGGATGAATAGATGGATGAACAGATGGACGGACGGATGAACAGATGTATGGATGAATAGATGGATGAACAGATGGATGAACAGATGGATGGATGAATAGATCGATGGATGGATGAACAGATGAACGGACGGATGAACAGATGGATGAACAGATGGATGGATGAATAGATGGATGGATGGATGAATAGATGGACGGACGGATGAACAGATGGATGGATGAATAGATGGATGGATGGGTGAACAGATGGATGAACAGATGAACGGATATATGAATAGATGGATGAACGGATGGATGAACAGATGGATGGATGAATAGATGGATGGACGGATGAACAGATGGATGGATGAATAGATGGATGGATGAATAGATGAACGGACGGATGAACAGATGGATGAACAGATGGATGAATAGATGGACGGACGGATGAACAGATGGATGGATGAATAGATGGACGGACGGATGAACAGATGGATGGATGAATAGTTGGACGGACGGATGAACAGATGGATGGATGAATAGATGGATGGATGGGTGAACAGATGGATGAACAGATGAACGGATGGATGAATAGATGGATGAACAGATGGATGGATGAATAGTTGGACGGACGGATGAACAGATGGATGGATGAATAGATGGATGGATGGGTGAACAGATGGATGAACAGATGAACGGATGGATGAATAGATGGATGGATGAATAGATGGATGAATAGATGGATGGACGGTCGGGCCGTGAACAGTTGTTGGTCTGAGTATCTTTTCCCGTCTAAAAGCTTCCTGTGGGTCTCTGGACACATCGCTGCTCCAGAACCAGAACCAAACTATCCAATGAGCTCTTCAGCCGGCCATAAAGTTCTGCTGAGGTCCGGTACTGATCCGTTCTGCTGATCCGGGGTTCTGGAGCAGGGATGCATCTAGAACCTGCAGGACAGCAGCTCTGGTTCTGACCCAGAAGTCAGTTAAACAGGGTTCGTGATAAGAGGAAGAAATCAGATTAATTTCCTGATTCATCTGGTATTTAAGTAGAACAATCCGACCCGGATCTGACCCTGAACAATTGCCTCCGGTACCGGTTCTATACACACCTTCCCGGCCTCCGGCGGCTTCAGCCACAGCGACCTCTTGCCGCTCTGCTTGCGCTTCCCTTTGGTTCTGATGATCTGGGCGCAGGTTTCGCAGATGAAGGACTTCTCGTGGACCTCGGAGTCCGGGAAGACCCAGCGCACCGTGTCCGGGGTGGTGAAGGTGTAGACGGCCCTGCGGTTGAAGGAGCGGCCCTGGCGCTGGAACAGCAGCCGGCAGCAGCAGCAGTTTCGGTCCTCCGGCCGCTTGGACCGCCGAGGCGGGGCGCCGCGCTGCTCGGGCTCCTCCCCGCTCCGGAGGTCCAGTTCGGTTCCGCCCGGACAGTCCACCTCCGCTCCGAGAGCCGGTTCTGGGAGCTCCAGCTGCGGCGGTTCGGTGGGTGCTACCGCGGTGTGTGCGTAGTCATGCTCGTTGGATTCGGCTGCAGGTTCGGTTCCGTCCGCTACCGTCGGATTCTCGGACTCCATGACCGAGGAGGTTATCCGGTTCGGACCGGACTCTGAGCGGTAAACTGCACCTCCGGGTGGGTGAACCAGAACCAGGACCGAGCCGGGAGTTCAGCAGAAAGTAGCGGATGCTTTACTTCGACGAGCTACGCGTCCCGGAAGTAGACCAACGTAAACAAAACATCAGCCGCTTCCACATCCGGCTCCATGCGCCCCCGCACGGTGGGAGGATATTACTGCAAGTGCTGATTTTAATTAAAAAAGGAAATAATAAATAATAAACTGAACACAAGCGAGAGCTTCATTTATTCTACATTAATTGGTTTATTTTTTAAGTACTAATATTATTCTATATTGTTTAAGTGTTTATTTGTAATACAGTGATTTTACCTTTTAACTGTTTATAACTTTTAATTATCGTTTTCTTTACTTGTTCTGTCTCCCTCAAAAGAGATTTTACATCAAACAATTTCCTGGTAAAAAAATAAATAAATACATTAATTAATATTCCTTTAATAAACACCATACATAACGCTCTTGAAAAAGGTTCTTTAAGCTATAATACTTTTTTCTTTGGTTCTAGCAGATTGATAAAGTAGATCAAGTTTTCTTTTCAGCTCTTTAACAGATTTTTTTTTAGTTATTTATGAGTCTTACGGGCGTGTCGCGAAAAACAAAGATGTAACAAACGTTCTGTAAAATGCTGGTATTTCCCGAACACAACATCCTTGTAAATGTGGCAGATGTGTGGGACAAGGCTGGTCAGAATTGATGGATGGAGCAGAAGGCCTGAGAATGGGGTGGAGCTTCACCATCCAGCAGGACGACCATGCTGACCGTCCAGCCAGAGATATTATGGGATGCATTAGATTAAAACAGATTCATGGGTCAGAATGGCCTAGTTAAAGTCTAGACCTGAACACAAAGAGTCTGTGGCTTTATTCTCATCCAGAATGTTTCTGGTTCCTCTGCAGACATTTTAAAGCCTCTAATTCTCTAACGTTCTCTAATATTTTGTAATGTTCTCTGATGTTTTCCTCAGTTTGTCCAATCAGCCTCCATTCATCATCCTCCTTCCTCTTCCTCACCAGCTGACAGATGTGCGGCGCCAGCAGGAGCTCCTGACCAATCAGCCGGGCCTCTCCTCATCCAATCAGGGCGGATCCGCCCCGCGGCTCGTTGCCATGCCGACCGCCTCTCCAGATGCTCTCCTCCTGGCTGCAGTTGGAAACCCAGAGATGAAGCTGTGATCCTCGGAGGTCAGATGGAGAACAGAGACCTGGGTCACATGGTGCGTGTTTCCGCCCAACGACCAGAACCAGAACCTTAAATTTGTTCTGTCTAACTGCATAAAGCAGTTAGAGGCCCAACAGAGCCGCAGCAGAACCTGCAGGTCGGGGAGGAGGAGCGACGCTGCGTTTTCACAGTGGGTAGAGATAACCTTGTTTCTGGCTGCAGGGATCCTGGTTAGCTCGGTCAGCTCTCAGGTGTTTTCTACCTGGACCAGAAGCAGCAGCAGGTACCAGAAGTTCAGACAGGAAGGATCACACACATTTTCACATGTGTGTGATCTAGAA